>PNEQ01095385.1:70445-99411 GCA_003012365.1 Medauroidea extradentata | reverse complement strand
AGGTAATATTAAAATGTAAGTTAATTAATTAATTTTTGTGTTGGGGATCCCCTTGTTTAACTTAATTATGATATTATTAAGCCATACGTGCTTTTCTTGATTTGTTAATGTACCGTGTTGGTTAATTTACATACACCAAATACTCATTGTGCAAAGCATTTATTGTTATCAAATCTACTGATCAAGGTATTAAAAAAAAATTTTTTTTTTTAATTATCACAATTTTATTTACTAGACCTAACTCATTTCATAAAGTTTAATATACAGAGGCTCTCGTGCTCCAAATTTAAAATTAAATTAATTTTTTGTATGGTATATTAAATAAATTATCTTTAATGTGAAGTGTTGGGGAAAGGAGGCTCGGCCCTTTCTCTGATCTATAATAAGGAGCACCGATCAACAACTTGTGTCCACGTTAGTACTGTTTTCCCCTTTTTTTGCTTGGCTGGCCTAGGAGCTGTCTTGATCGGTTTACCCTATTGGTTTACCCTTCCTGGACCTCCTAGGTTGGTTGGTAAAGTTTGGGGAAGTTCCACCAGCCAGTACAGTTAACAGATCAGTAAAACATTTTTATTTTATGATGCACGCTAGTTTAGCACGGTGCTAGAATAAACTTCAGAATGATGCACAGTAGCACATTCTGACGGAACAACGAAACACTGTCTCCCTCTTAGTTCTTGTACTGTCTGCCACCCCTATTTCGACTGCGTACCTAGGTCCCTGATGTTCATCTGCTGCACGGCAGCTGCCACATTTTTGCGCAACACTACCCTTACTCGCGACGGCACTCGTCGCTCGCACTCGCTGTTAAATTTTTTTGAAATTTGGTAACTATTATATGCTTGTTTGGTATCAATTTCTTCAGATAAAATATGCCTATTAGTTGAAATCATTATTTCTTTCTTGAAAATTGTCTGTTTTACGCCAGTTACAGGTTAACACGAACTTAGACAAAAAATTTTTTAATAGGGTTAAGTCCTATAGTTCTGAAACTATGACAACAATGCAACTATGACAACTTTCTTGGAAACCATGGCTTGTCTTAGTAGTGAGGCTCGACTGTGTGTGTGCGTGTGCGTGCGTGTGTGTGTTTATATATATATATATAAAGGGGTGAAATTAATGTTTTACTCCAAGAATGTTGATATTCCTCGAACTGAAGGGGCTGTCGTCGTGATTTTCACTTCAGTGAGACACTTGTAAAATTGCGTAGTAGCCAATTTCAGAATTTTTTAAAATTCAATTTTTAAGGGAGTGAAAAGACCTTACGTTTGTTTTTGAAAAGTTTTCAATATTTATACCCTTTGGGATACAGAAATACTTTTAATATCAAAATGATGATTGCTTATTTACCTAAAAAGTATTATTAAAATTTTTTGAAATTTGAGCTTCAAGAATATAAAGGTTTTTCTGTGAATCGTCTATATAGCTGAAACCCAATTGGCAGTTGTGATTTTTACTTCAATTGGATATGTATATAATTGTGTAAGTTGGCCTTCAAGATGTTTCGAATTTCTATATTGAAATGTGTCTTCGATTATTCCTCCATATCTGTCAAACAAGTTGAGATATCAAAATGCTCTTTGCTTAAGAATTATGCTTATGTAATACCCAAAATACATTTCAAGATATTTTTCAAATTTGACGCCAAAGAGTTAAAAGGTTCCATGTGTTTTTTTCCATGATATATATATATATTATGGACGAGATTTTCGATCCTTCGGTTCCTCGATTACCCTGATTCATGCTGGTATGGAAATAATCGATAATTGAGGAAAAATTATATTTCTTTAAGTTTAGATTCACTCGTTCTTTTCGTTTATTTATTTTGAAAAGATACCTGCATTGGGATAAGTATATTTATTTTATTCATTGGTTAGAATATTAAAGTTTTAAATCTTTCACGTGAAAATATTTTTGCAACTCTCATACCACAGCAATCTAAGTTGCCGCACATATTTCCTAAGCCACTAACCTTGAAGGAAAGTTGCAATTTGTTACGACTATAATTATAAACTGACGTTAAAAGTTCTTTTGTAGCACCCACATTTAAATCGCAACAACAGTTTTGAAATGTGTTAAATTAAAAAAACAATCTTATTGGTTAGTTCATAAATCTTAGACATGTGCTGTTCTTAATGGCTAACCTTGACAACTCATCGCTTAAATAGATAAATCATTTTTGTTGCCACTGATGCAGTAAATATACTTAAAATTTCTTGCAATTTCATTCAGTTACCATTGAAACTATTCAGCTTTTTTAATTCATGTAATGTGATTCTTTTTGTTCTCACACGTTAGAAAATGGCTTGGTACGGAGAGACAATAACAACATAAAGGTGTGTGTTTGGGAGCGCATGGTGACGTCAGGTATCTGAGGACCCACCGAGGCGATGCGTGTCTACCCACGGTCGAGACCATTTCTGCTGCAGTTCATAATATGCGCAAGCCTCTGGCACGAGAAAGCCTGCGCAAGGTCAGGGTGGGGGAGAGAATGATAATCAATAGCCTTTCCACTGTGCATGTATCAGAGTCCCGGCCTGGCAGATTGCGCAGTGCAAGCGACGTGTGTCCTAGTCAGTTTACAACATGGATTTTTCACCGTAATATAACGTGTAGGACAAAACATTAATACAAACCAGAACTGAGCAGGGTGAGAATTAATATCAAGGGTTATTTAATATTCATAGCTAAACTAAACTTATCAAGTTTGTTGAGTGCTATAGGCTCTTAAGTTAACTAAGGATTTTGCAGCATACTGTGACACATTTGATACTTGTAGTTGAATTAAGAGTAGTACGATTATGTCGAACGTACATTAAATTCAATAATGAAACGATGGTTTAGTTTTTAAAACGGTCGCTGTCACTCACCGGGCATTAAATGTGTAAGTAAATTCGGCCAGCATGAACAAACCACCATTTACGCCATGCGAAAATAAATATTAACCTAATGAACAGTAGCTTAACACACGGGAACATAATTTTTTTCACAGTTTAAAGTATGTATAACTAAACAGTATTTCATGTTTAATGGAATTTTTACGAAGTTATTTTTTATGTGGTATTTAACAGCACATGGGAATCCACTGGTTGATTTCATCGAGTATTTTGGGAAACGATAAGCATTACCAGGGTTGTTACATTTTGCAAAGGAACACAAAATAACTAACCAATGTATTTCTCAATTAGAATCCGTAAATTCAGCAAATTTCTACGAGATACAGCAATTTAAGTTTATTGGGAACTGAAGTGACATTGACTTCAACAGCATGTTTTCTTTTAAATGAAGTTAACGCAATTTTTTTTTGTGTAATAATATTATTGGCACAAATTTGTATTAAGCCTGTTTAAATGTCCATTTTTCTTCTGTGTTTTGAGCATGTTTTACAAATCGATGTTAATTAAAGTTTTTAAAAACACTACATTTTAAAAATACTTTAATTAAGAAATTCTTGCATTTTTTTTCAGCACAATTATGAGGACTTTACCATTAAACATTGTGCGCAAAGTAAAGCCACATCTACTTTTTCTTTGAGATGTGGTAGATGGTAGATATGGTTTTTTATGCTGTAGAGGTGGGTGAAGTGAGATGAGGATGGAGCAGCAATGGAATGTAATGGGAGTATCCCAAAACAGTGAAAGGTAACCAGCAGTGTCAATGTTTATCACACCTGTTGCAATATGAACTATTTTGAAATTAATAAGTAAAAATACAGAAATTTTGAATTCCGATAGTTTTTGCATTTTTTTAAAATAAATAATATTTATATTTTTATTTTTTTGATAGTTTTATTGAAACTTATTTTTATAAGTGCATCACAGAAATACAGTGTACAATAGAAAATCTGTTTAACACTGTGTGGAAGTTTTAGTCTGTCATACAAAAGAGAATACCTGTTAATAGGTTACTGTTTTAAAATAGTTTTTGTAGTAATCAAAATTTAAGAGAAGCATATTTTTAGTGGTACTCCTAACTGTAATAAAACATTTTGCTCAAGTATTGAAATGTATACCGAAATGTGGAATACAGAACAAAGATAATTTGCTAGTTTAAAATAGTTTCACATAACGTAGCACAAATGCTTTATCATTGCTCTGTTAAAATAAAAATCTGTACCACCGTATAAAAATTCCCCCCTGCACGTAATCGCTATAAGATATACATTACCACTTCTGCCATTTTTAAAAACGAGAGTATGTCTGTTTACTTATTAATCTTTAACTTTGGCATTTATGAGACTATAACTTCTGCGAAAATGTTTACAGTGTAATAACTGGTTGTTTATATCATCAAACTGTCTTAGTATATAATTTTTAATCTATAACTTCACAGATATTGCAAGTACTTGATAGCTTAGCAATCTGCATGTCCCTACAGCTTTTCTGGACATGTCACCTACAGTATGACAGCAGTTTCCACTGCCCGTCCCTTCCCACACAGAACCCAAGTAGACTGGCGGCATATTTGATGTATAGATGCGAAACCCCCTAGGATGACCTTGAAGGCGAATCTTCCCAGCTTGACTTCAAAACACCAAACAAGCCCTTTCCACAGCTGGATGTAAGGCACGCACCCAAACTATGACTTTAGGTATGATGTTTCAGAAAGTACGAGCGCCCGAACACGCACCAGTGAAAAGCTGGCTTTAGTATACTATAGAAATGTGACTTTTTCTTTTTAAAATTTGCGTTTAGTGTCTTAAAATTTTAAATGATTTACCTGTTTGTATTAATTGTCCATTGTTAATTATAGGAAAATATATCCAAGTAGGGGTTTTGCTATTTGACTATATTTCAAACAGTTCTGTTTACTACCCATCTACATGTCCTAATTTTCATTGTCTTACTACCACTACTAAATAAAAATAACACTAACCTAAAAGCTAAGTGCATTAACTAAATTTTATGTGTGTGAGAACAAACGAGTTGCTATTACTAAAAACAAACTAAAAATAATTTAAATTAAGTCGTTATATATTGTCATCTTCGGCTTAATTTATTTAATAAATTGCAGTCACTTAAAATTTAAATGTATCATAACTACTTAGAATCGAAGTAATTGAGAATATAAGCATCGGGAAGAGTATTGCTGGAAACAAGAATCAAAAGAAAATTGGAGTAGTCCCATCTGTATATAGTCAGCCCGCCACGGTAGTTTGTTCCAGGATATTCACATATGAGTAAAATGCACGTATATTCAAGACAGCTTAATAAACTGTATAAATCACCATTAGTAATGTTTTGGAGTTTTTTCACCATTCTCAAATGCTACTATGTTTATGCAGGTACAGATCATCAGTACATTCAGAAATAACCCCGTAACTTTTAAATATAGTAAAAATTGCAAGTAACGTGTGCAGTGCTGCATGTGTTTGATGTAATGGCAGTGGGGTTTTGCAGTGATGGGGCAACAATACGCGGTGAGCCAGGTGGTCGGCCGTCGCTGATGTCGCAACACCACACGGTGTGATGCGCTGCACTATCTCCCTGCCCTTCACTGCCAAGTATGTGCTGTGCTCTGGACATAGAGGGAGTGTCTCCACAACATTCATTGATAGAATTACATTTGATAACACTTTATTTCTCGTGTCAATTGGAGTACCTTTAGCCTTGTAAGCCACTGACGGATAACAAGCCCGTAGCACCATATTCCAGTGTCCATAGTTATTATATCATCTATATCAGCCAAATGTATAAATTAGCAGTTGCACAAGCAAAAATATAGCTACATAGCCATGAATATTTTTTAACAACAAAAGCACTGTGAACTTATTTAAAGGCTAATGTAATGCTACAAACACTGCAAACACACACTGTCACAAATTTATAGGAAGTGTTATTCTTTATGAGTTGTTGAGATTGCGAGGTTTAGGTGATCCATCAATGTCGAGTATTGCAATCCGGTGAAAATGAATGAGGAAGAAATAGAACAACGCCAGAATGTATGGGTGGGGAAAATTGGAAATACCAAGAAAACCCACATCCAGAGACATTGTTTGGCACATAGTTAGTTGTTTATAAATTACTGGCTAGAAAGTGTTAACATTTTATACTCCTGCATTTTGTATCCTACCTTACGTTTAAATTTTATTACACAAAAATATACACACGTTAATGGTTGCATTACAATATTAACAAGATATAATGTGCGTAGATAGCTTTTTTTTTTACACTTTTGCAATTGTCTGTAAACATTTCTTGCTTGTATTGCAATGCATGTAAATTACACAAAAGAAAAGTATTTACATAAACATAAAATTTTTGACCGAAATTAAACATGTTAGCAGTTTCCTATTTAGTACAGTGCTACTGATTACAGTGAAATAAACTTGGCACAATTTTTTTACAGTTTATGGTGCAGTACTACCAACTCATCTTATTTATCGCACTTTTATTTCGTATCATACAAATACTAAGACTTGTTTTGTCCGTATCTCTGACCTACTTCTTCTGCAACAGATAATTGTTCAGTAAATCTACAATTTTTATTTTGTCACTCAAGCTAAGAACTTCAAGATCTCACTACGGTTTAGAAGGAATATTGCTGCTATTATTTTAGCAGGCACTACGCTGCAGGCCACGGAATTGTTTATAACAGCACACACTTCATGTAGTTCAAGACTGTGTCCCACGTGCTTAGGTTGAAGCGGGCGGGCAGCAAGCAGGTAAACAAGACAATTTAATAAAATACACGTGTTCTATGTGGAAAGTGGTTTGCCGCCGTGTGATGTGGGAGGAAAGTGGTTGCTGCAAGAGATATGAAGTCCTTTTGTTTTGGAAGCGTGCGGCAAGCAAGCGACAAGGAAGTTGGATGAGAGTAAAGTTAATAAAGTTGCCACCCTCGCTGCAGGCCGCGTGCATGTTGGACACAGCATTGCTTCCTTGACTCTCCTCCACCACTCACATCTTGCACACTGTGTAAGGAAGCAGATACTGTGGCAGTCAACGCGAAACTAGCTGTTCTCGTGCATGTATGTGGTTGCGAGTGGTGCTCTAGTAGTATGAAGCCTAATCTGCGTGGTGTGCACAAAAATACATATTATTAAGCATTAATTTTTTTTTAATTTTTTTGGAATTTTTTTACTTATTTATTTTTAATTTTTCAAGAGCGGTTGGTGAAGTCTGCAGATAAAGTGGGATGTGTGTGTTTTTTTTTTTTTTTAATGTTTGTGTGTGTGTCTGTGTGTGTGTATGCAGTGGAACCTCTTTGTAGTGAACCCAGAGGTAATGAATTTCCACATTTATGGAACATATTCTATGGCCCCATTTATTGTTTGTCTCCATGCCAAGACCACATCCATTGAATGTCGGCATGTATAGGCCATTTGGAATAAAGTGAGCACTAAAGATTTAACCTTTGAAAAAAATCACTAGCCGTTACTGCATATAAGCCAACATTAACAACAGTTACATTTTTGTTTGTATGGTTGGTAGCTAATAACTGCATGTAGTCCCGTGTATTTTCTTATTTGAATACAGCATTAGTGAAACAACATCAATTGCAAACGACCTCTCTGTATTTAATATACTTTAGAATATTTATTTAAGTTCTTACTGACATACCTACTGACTGTATAATTTTATTTAATTAGCGGCAGTACAAAGCGACGCAACCGAGTCGATTATCGTCGGCACACGCCGCTATTGCTTCGCGCTGCAGAGATAGTTTAAAATTTCACCGACAGATAGCATCAGAGTTAGGTTTTCGCCGCATTGCGTCATTCAGTATGTTTGTCCATTGTGTAATGAATATGGGTTTCTGATAAACACATTCAACGTCGTCGTTCATTGCAGTATGTTGAACGGAATTTTAATTCTTAAGTTGCATGTGTCGTGTGTTTTTTTAGTGACGGTTTTAATTTAAAAGATAAAATATATTGTGCATGGATTTACGATATTCGTAACGGTAATTAATAGCACCGTTAGAGTAGACGCAGAGAAACCAGTGTTATAAGACGTTAACTCGCAGGTATTTATAACTAAGATTACTACTGAGTATAGCATGTATTCAGCCCCCGTGCATTTAATGAGTACATATTGTAGCTAAAATTTTTTGGAGCACTGTAACGTAAATGTAAACATTGTACAAGACTATGTAAATAAAAGCACGTGGCAGTGTTGATGTTTACATTTAGCGAAAAGATATAAACTGGCATAAAATAGAAATTAATCAGGGCTTTTTTTAGTGCTCACTTTATTCCGAATCACCTATATTAAAATTTTTTTCAGTCTCCTGAGAAACCATAAACAGAGGTCCCACTGTACACACACACACACACACACACACACACACACACACACACACGCATGCATGCAAACATGCGCATGCACACACACGTGCACACACACATGCATGTGCGCACGCGCGCACACACACACAGGGTGTTTCACCTATGAGTTGTCCGGTGCATTTACGCTGGTGTTTTTGTGTGCATTGACATTCTGTTTCCTGCTTCATTTAGATAGTGTCTGCCCAAAGAAAACATGTCGTCACTCCATTAAGTGATGTCGTGATTAGTGGCAGAGTGCTGTTATGTTGGTCTTTGCAAGTTAGATCATGTAGAAGATTTAATTTTATGTTTTAAATCAAATGGGTGGCCTCTCCTGACATTAGTAGGTAGTGACATGTACTTTGAGAATAATAATAAAATTTTACAGAGAATATCAAAATATTTCTAAACTTTATTAATTAGGGTCTAAGAAGCAGTCTAGCGTGGCATGTCAGGCACCTGAAAATTCATAAGTGATACAATCGGTGTGTGTGTGTCTATATATATATATATATTTATATATAAACACACACGAACTCATGCACAAACATGCACACACATGCACACACACATGCACACACATGCATGCACGTAAGCACGCATGCACACATGCACACATGCATGCTTGCACATATGCATGTGCACACACACATATGCATGTACGCACACACACACATGTACATACACACACATGCTTGTATGCATGCACACACACATGCATGTATGCATGCACAAACACATGCATGTACTCACGCACACACACTTGCGTGAATGCACGCACGCACAAACACAGACACACACAATATTTAAGATTGATGCTTTAAGGTAAGCCACCTGGGATCCAACATGTTTAGGATATTTCTTGTTAAAGAAAATTATGAAAATCAGAATAATGGTTTAAACCAAGTTAACTCTAAATTATACGAAGATCACAACCTTCCTTATTATCTACAAATGTGTACGAATTAGTATTTTTTTAATACAAAATTTTAAATTAGGCCATGCAAACCACTCATGATCCAATAGCCGAAAATCAAAAATTTCTGAAGCCAATAATCTGTATCTCTCAAGCTGATAGTTTATGTAAGTCGGCTGCAATTCTGTTGAGACGAGATGTTGTACGACCTCTACCTATGTGCTTTGGGAATGAATATTTGAAAATTTTTTTATTCATGAATGATTTTGACATAACCTGAAGCAGTTATGGTATGTGGTTCAGGAAGTTCTGGGCTCGAATTTGGTATGTGGCTGTGCAAATGTGGAATTCTGGAACTTAAGTACTGCGAGGCTGATGCACTGAGTGCCGTTTGGGTGAAGTTCCTCGATAGCATCAGCCCACATGTCATACCATCTCACAAGATTACCTTCAAAGTATAGCCACCAGTTTCGTTTCTACAAAACCCTAATGAAACTGAACTTCAAGTAAAGGTTTTATTTAAAAAAAATGTAACTGAGAACACAGTCACACATGGTTGTGCTTGGGGGAAATTAGTCTTTGTACCTTGTAAACTACTTATTTAATTTGAATACCCTCTTGTATTTAAGAAATAAAATTACCCCTCAAGGTCAATTTGGTGATATAAATAAGGTCCAGGGGAAGTCACTGTTAGTGTCAGCGACAGACTTAGGACTGCTTTTTGTGTGGGCAGCTATAGCTACTTAGTCTGCTGCAGAGTTAGTACAACTAGCAACTTTGTTATTCTATCACTTGACGGCTGAACTACTAACCTGGCGTCTTAAGAGGTCCTTCAATTGAAGTTAATATTATCTGCTACAAGTAATACACGTGAGCAAATCCACATTCGGACTACTAGTTATACATATATGTATTGATGTTACTTGAATAAGAACTATGTCACTTGCAACACGTGCATTTTTACAAAGTCCAGGTGTGTTTCTCATGTTTGCAATAACCAGTAATGGTAATTTGGTTTTATCAAGGAAGAGCATTCAACTGCAATGGTGAATTTACAAACACTCCTTTCTTGAGCTATGAAACTTTGCAATCTATTTTGTATCTGTAGTGCTATCCTATGCTTGGTCAGCTACCCTGACTCCCACTCATATTTTCATCTGCTAGGTGTCGTGTTGCATTTTGGCATCTTGTGAAAATATTCATGTCGTGAATATCTGTTGCTTGTCTTCTCATAGAGCAGGTTGAGACAGTTCACAGTTGTCAGCAGAGCGGTGCTGGTGAGGAAGTCGGTAATAATTAATTTCCAACCCTGGCCTCTTTGAAGATCTCTATAGTCATTCTAAATCAAAGTGGATTGTCGGAGACTGTTCTAGGGGAGGGGAGTAGGATATTAATTAAAACTCGGAATAAATGGGACAACGGAAGTAGTCTTAACATTCATTGTATCACATACGTGTTTGGTGTGTGGTTGAAGTTTCTGTGTGAATGTTGATCATAACGAAAAGGGTTGGAGGTTATCATTCTTGTCGAATAGTGACTAGCCTTCCTTGTAGGGGTGTCCAGCAGGCAAATATTAACTCAACATAATTAGTACAGGGGGTTTGTTTAACTTTCCAGCTATCTTGTTTTCAATTGTTTTATGTTAATCAAACTTGTAAGAACTGAATTGTCATTGGTACGTATTATTGACTTTATCTGTTTGGATAATCCAAATATTTTTAATTTTTTGTACTGTTTACAATGACAGTCAGTTTTCACTTTCCAAGACCATGTTCAAAATACACTTTCAAAATAAAATACAGAAAATATTTATTGTAGATGAAGGTGCAAAAACCTTGTATGTTAACACCGGTAAGTTTACAGAAAATGAAAAAAAAAAAAATTATGTAAAATTGTTTTTAGCCAAAAACAAATTGTATTTATACAGTTTATAGTTTTTAACAAATTTCAATATACAGCATAGTTACATCAAAAATATTATTTCATTAATGTTATAAAAAATAAGGATGTGTTCTGAATTCTGTTGCTAACTTGGAATGTACAAGGATTTGCATCTTCACCAATGTTATTATATTCCACATTTTATAAAATATTGTGAATAATTTCAGCTGTTTGAAAGTACGTCTATGGTAAATTATTCTACATCACAAACATTTATTTGTCTTGTTTCCTAATATTTCAGACAGAAGTTTCCAGACTGCTTTGATTCAAGACATTCTATCGAAACATAGGTAAATGTGTATATTTTACGGACGTTAATTTGAACTTGGCTAACATTGTTTCACAGTAAAGTCTTTGTGACTACTTAAAGTTCCCTGGTTGTATGGGATTTCTTAATTATAACTGCATACGACTTTCAACTTTATAGCTCTAGTACTTGTGTGTCATAAAAGTGCAGTTTTCTTATATGTTGATGTGTAGCGCGTTTTTGATGACACTGTTGCGATTGTTTAAAACTCTAAAGTGAATATCATCTGATTAAGTAACACATAAACACATTTGTTTAAATTACCGTCATGAGCTATTTTCCCATATACTATACGTGCCATATTTAACTTTCACCAGCAGTGTTCATAATGTTATAGTTGCTGGACGGCTTTAATAACATTTTGATAACATCTTGTGTAGTGCTATGTTAGTAAATAATGTAATGGGCTTGTCTGTTTTATTTATTTATTTACAACACTTAACCTAACACATACTTGCAGAACAATTCTTGAATGTGCCTCAAATGTTTCTAATTTTTAAATCCATAATTTCTGATTTCCAGTTTCTACTACTGTGGTGCAGCATGCCCTGGTTTTGTGTGCATCGTTACCTTTGCATGCAATTTCCTTTAATAAAGTTTTGAGTTTTTATACTATTTGATTTTTTTTATCACGTGTATTTGATTTACATATTTTAATTTAGTTTGGTTGGTTCTGGTTGAGACATTTAATTTTATTGCTAGCAAGTTATTTATTACGTTAATTAATGTATATTGGTGGTTTTTGCATAATAACACAAAGAAGAAAAAATTTACAGTTTGTCGAACTTACTCTTACTGGACAATAACCGGGTGACTTACAAAAATGTGGTAATTCACATTATTGTTTTGTAGTAATTAGTATTATCTGTAATGTCACTAATTGGATTGTTTTACTTACATTTTTTAAAAATTAACTTGCTATACTGTCACAATTGTTGTAAAAACTAAACACAATTTCTATGAGATGTCAAGAGATTTTATTAAATAAGTATCTGATGAAATAGTAATTTCTTGTTAATTCACTTATTTCTTTAGGTAGGGTTATTATCAACGTAAACTGTAGAGAAACAGGAAACATGTTATTGTTGGCTTATTACTATGCAAAAATTGGAAGGTATAAAAAGTTTTTGTGTGACAAATATATTTGCTGTATTCAGTCCAAATACGAGATATTAATAGTTTTCTCCAGCACGTAAGTTAAGCTGTTGCACATTGTCGCTAGCGCGTGGCAGACTTGGATGATGGTTGGTACGGACGGGGTTCTGTTACAGACGGCAGCCTCTCGTCGACAGGAGAGGACATCCCGCAGCCACCGCAGCCACCCAAGGTGCCGGACAGGGCATCGATGGAGAAGTACCTGGCTTCGCTGAGCCAGCTATATGGGGTGTCTCAGTTCTCCTGGGCCAGCCAGTTCACCTGCACGGTGTGTGGCAAGCAGTACAGATGGAAGCAGTCACTTGTGTCCCACATGCGCCACGAGTGCGGTCAAGCCCCACGCTTCAAGTGTCCCGCCTGTCCTTACCGCTCCAAGCAGAAGGGTAACCTCAAGTCTCATGTACGCAGCCTCCACCCTGAGCACTTGGAGAAACTATTCAACTGAGGTGCCCCTGTGCTCAACGCCTCGACTTCTTTTTCCATCACGTCTGCGGCTCCTCTTCCTTCTGGGTCAGTTGCAGGAAACCCGTAATAAAAAAAAATGTATTCTACGTTTGGTGTACAATAACTTCCAGCAATCATGTATAGTTAGATTATCTTTTATTTTTGTGTTAAATTATGCTGAACTAATATGACTATATTTAAAATTTAATTTTTAGGTTATGTATGATTACCAAGTGCATTTCTCCTGAAAGGGAATAACACCTACAGCTGCTATTTTATTTTATATCTGAAGTGATGTTATGTAAAGTTGGCTAAGTTGAGTACACTTACATTCCTTTTTTTTCTGATTTTCATGTTTATCGTGTATTTCGTAGTTATCACGTTGTTTCAACAACAACTGAAAGACGATGAGATAACTTAAAAGGGTTTTTAAGTTGAATACAATTCCAAGGTTGTGTCTTCAGTTCCAACATATCACATAGTGGTGGCACTTGGAGAAGACGAGGCCTTCAAGAAGCGTGCGTTGTATACGAGCATTTCTATGTAACGTAGGTAGAGATGTATATTTATAGATATTGATGCTACTGTGACACCAGTCTTTTATAATTCTCGCTGTAAATAGCAGCTAGGGACGTAGTAGGGCTTATTGTCTCGTTGAAAGTGAAGCCATCAGAGATTACTTGCATTAAGGAATTGTCGCAGTATTGGCCTGGAGTAATTTTGTGAAACTATTTAAAACTAAATCAGGTTGGCCGTATTGAAAATCTATCCTGGGTTCTCCTAACATGTATTTATTGTATATGTTATCGTAGATGTATGGTAAAGTGTGAATTTTTTAAGTTTTCCAATATTTATTATTTTTAAAAAATTTTTTTAAGCAAATTTGTATTTTTCATTCACTTTTTTATGTTTAGATGACAGTGTAAGTAATAAACACAATGTACAGAGTTGACTGTTATCAGTTTTACTGTCTGAAACTACAATAAAGTACAGAAAACACCAAGTTATTCCCATGAATAGGGTCGTTATAGAGGGCAGTATAAACACAGTAAAACCTCTATTTCTGCCCCATGTTTCCGGAGAATACAGCCATTACAAATAGGTGGTCATAATAAAAGGGGTCTTTCTAAAGGGATTTTGATGTGTGTAATTTTGATTATTTTTCATGACAGGATAGTTTTTAAAAGTTCCTACATCAGTGAGACCATGTTATGTATCTTCCAGGTGTGGCTGACAAGTGTGATTGATAGAGTGGTTTAATTTGGATCAGTTTGTATAGAGAAATGTTGTGTCAATTGCCAGGCTAACAGAGACGTTATTTGTGCTGTGAGTGTGGGATCTGGTATTTTTATATGTTACAGTTTGAAAAAAACATGACATTGGGCAAGTGATGATAAGAACATGTACATGATTATTATTTGTATAGGCTGTTCACAGAAATATGAACTCTGTTAAATAGTACCTTCTAATGAGTGTAAATAAATATATTGTGTATTAAGACATTATCTTTTCAGTACAGCTGTACTGACAGACTGTATTTATTATTTAACACAGGTATGTCATATTAACAGCAAGCAGCGTAGATAGTGTACAAATTAGCTGGAAGCTGTAATTTCTGTGGTAGGCATAGTGTTACAGAAACAATTTGTTACTGTAGCTGTTGATATCAATTATGTGTGATAACAAACCAATTACAGTATTATACATGTTGTTCTTATTATTTTATCTAGTATTATTTTTTATGTCCAATAATGAATATGTTACTAAGGACGTATTGTGTTACTTTATAAATTATAATTTTAATAGTTAATTAAGTACGCAGACTCTGTGAAATACATAAGTTACATTATTTATAGTTATATTTCTCTTAATTGTATATTATCATCATTCCAATAAGTTATTAATGTTAGAAATTATTCCCATAGTTTTATGTTCTTGTATGATTTGTATTATAATAGATTCACATTTGTTTATGAAGTTAAGTTATTGCTCAGTTGACTGATTTTTATGTGCGTTGTGGATTTTGGAAATGTAATTAAACTTGTGTTGTTCTTTGTGTGAACAAAAATTATTTTGAGCATCAATTGCTATGCACTAATAGCAAAATAGATAAAAGTAAATTAGCTTGTTCGACTCTAATGAAGAAAAGGTCTTCCATGTTCGACTGTTTTATAGTACTGACAAAATTTAAAGTTGGAGTGGAGGACAGTTAAAATTATAAAATAATTTTAATAAATTGAGTTCATAGTGCTTATGCCACATAATTTTGATGCATAAATATTTTTCAGTATTCTGAAATTCTCCAGTTTGAAACTCTCGCTGATAAACTCTGCGTACACAAAAACACACGTACTCAGTTGTTCGTCGTTTGCACATGGGCATCCCTTTGCTCAGGGAATGTATTTATTATTTTAAGGTAAGCTGCAACTTCTCTAGATTCTCACTGATTTGAAATTACCAAGTTTTTTTATTTGTAATTTTTAGTTATTATTTATTTCCCTTGATCATGAGATGCAATTTTGAAATATTGTTTTCAATAATTTGTTACCTGTACCACAATTTCTTAAATTTGCTGTTGAAGTAGAATTTTAATTTTCTTTTATGAAATCATTGCTTTATTAATGTAGATTGAACAATCATATTTCTGACAGATTTTGCTTAAAAATTTTTTTGCTCATTTATGTGTCTGCTTGGGTAAAAGGAAAGGATGAATTTTTTTTTTTTTTTACTCTATAATTCATGGCCTCGTGTGTATAATTCCTATCTTTTCCATATCTTCACATTTCGTCGGTTAGGTTGCAAAACCTGATATGTCAAAATTGGTAAGTTGTCAGGAGGATGGAAGAAAAAATGGTAGTAAGACAATTCTTCATAAAAAAATATCTTTTTGTAACTGATAGTTTTTGAACAGATTTCATTACGCCATAGTTCTGCCAGAAATATTATTTAATTAGGGTTATTGTAAGAATAGTCACGAATGGGCCTATATGGGAATAATTCTGGAATAGAGCCAGAAGAAATTACCTAATGTGGCCTAAATTCAAGGGCAAAACATAACTATCAACTATCAGGGGCAAAACAAAAAATGAGGCTACTCACTTTTACACCGTATACAAGACGTACTAACAGAGATCTTGAAGGTTACGTACTCAGTACTGAGTACGTGTGTTTTCCTGATTAGCACCTGAAATAAAAATGATTAGCCAACTTAACACTAGACTGATAAATTATGAATACTGGGGTCAGAGAATTATTATTACTGAAAATAAATTAAAACATTTGCGTCTTCATTAAAACCACTTCAATTTGTTGAATAAAAATTAATATTTCTTAAAGTTCATCACAGATAAATTAAACAGACAAATGAATGACTCCAAAAGGTTATTAAAACTTAAGAAGACCGAAGTAAACATTTTAAATTCCTGACAATTATCAGTTAACAATTATTTAAGCTGAGGTAGACACTGTAAAAGTTCCACAAATACAAGTTATTTAAACAGGTTACCAATGAACATTTAAAAATTATGAAAATTGGCAACATTTAAGAGTTTCATTCACAAAATAATTATTACATTTATTTTTCAATTTCAAATTAAGTTTATCTTTCGCGTGTGCGCGCATGTGCGTGTGTGTGTGTTTTCAGACTGAGATTCCCACTAACTGTGACCAAATAACTAGCTCTTTCATTCCAAAATACGTTAACACTTAACTAAATTGAATTGAAATATTTCTGTTTACATTAAGTTTACCACTAACTTTACCAGTAACTTTAGTTTTAACTTACTGTAATTATTAAAAAAAAAACTAAACTTAACATTAATTTATTGCTAAAGCCTCTACAGGCAGAATACTTAAGGTTTCTGGCGTCGGTCCTCTACAGCAGAGGCGTTCAATTCCCTGTTCCATCCAAGCCCTTGGAAGCAGGCTTCTCTGCCGACGCCAACACCACTTCTACACAAGTTTCTCGCTAATCGAGTACACCACAGACAGTCTAGCCCTTCGGAGGTGGTTGCCTTACCAAGGCTAGCATCCCGCGACACAAATCTACATTTTAAACAATCCGAGGTTTCCATCAGGCCTCACCCTGACAACACGTCTGCACCCGACAGATGATGAAGACCAACTCCCCGAAATTGGTGTCCAACTGCCCGTCGATGCAGACCCTCCTGCCGAGTCAGCGAGGCTCTGGCCGGTAACACCGGTGCGACAGGCAACCAGGCACTGAGTTTCACAACTAACACCCCTTGTTACCAGGCGAATAACTGTTTCTCTTGCTAGGAGAGGTGGCTGACCCATGACAATCAGACATGATTTCAAAATTTACCCACGTACATCCAGCTGTCGTGAAGGTTTTTGTGTTAAGACTTCATAGTGATGTTTCAGATATTTTCTACCATAATTTCAACTTAAAAGATTCCCTGAATTCATTGCAATGTACATATAATCATATATATTTTTAAAACTTCATCCTAATTTTTTGTAATCAGGTTTAATTACTGCAGGCCCGATGTATTGGCTGTTGCATTTGGTTTTTCTTGTACAAGAAATGTAAGCAGAGTTTTTTGATTTTGACCTTGAGAGAAATAATATAATAAACTCACTAACACCACTGCAGAGGTTAATTCTTTGATAGTGCATGCTCTCTCTTCAAGCCACCACGTAGATGGTGTTCTGGGCTACTTGATATAACGAGAAACCTACGCCCAGCATGTGAATGGTGATGTAGCATGTCACACATATTTTATTTTGAACAAAACTACAATACTTAAGCCCAATATCTCTACTAAAAGAAAGCACACTTCAAACTATGCTTCTATGTTATTTTTTTTTAAGTAGAGCATGTCTCTTCGAAACATATTTTGAGGTACCTCAGATAAAATCGGCTTTTTCTGTCTGCTGTGTTTGCAATAACACCAACCTAGTTCGTAAAACAGATGCACTTTTTTTCCACAAATAAAATTGTAGGTTCATCGCTAAGGACTGTACGATAGATAAATAAACACTGATACACCAATTTAATTCTACACATGTTTGAAAACCTGTATAAAAAATTACAAAAAAATATTGTAGATAATTATATTTATCAACTTTATTAGCAAACATTTACCCAGGAATATGCATTTGTTATGTGTAATCTGTTCCACCACAGTTAAATGTATGGTATTTCAACATCAGAAGTTGTTGTTCACAAATGTGTTACTTGGCAAAATAATTTTTGAACAGAAACTTGGAAAAAAGTATTGTCTAAGGATGCTGTTTTTTTATTTTTGCAAATTGGCTTCCAGAAATTTACAGTTTTAAACTAATGCTTTTAGACCTGAATTGTGTACCATGAGCTCTTGAAGTTACACATAAGAAAGACTTTAGCTAGAGACCTGAGTGTCAATAATTTAGTTCTGTGTGTAAAGGCAGTAGTGTGAATGTACCAGTTTCTTCCATATGGCTTACCTTTATATTGTATTCAGCTGATAAGACTGTGTTGCCTCAATCACTCCTCTTGCCTCTTTAGTACCAGCAATCACTTTTTAATGTCTGCAGTTGTTTGTAATTTAAATTTATAGTCATATTTTAGCAATATCCCATGGTTTTATGGTATTTATTCATTGCTAAAGGTTTTGAAATATTTTTGTTCTTCATGAAGGTAGTGTAACTAATCGTGTGGCATAGAAACCTGTATATTGGCTTTCTTGTGAAGTGTTGACATAATTTATGTTTTCAATGCTGAACAAAATTCATTTGATATATTATAAGCATTATTTCTGTTATGCAAATAATTACTTTTTTTTTAATAATTTAGGTTTTCATCAATAATTTGTTGTAATGCCTACAATTTGGATTTGAAGTGTTTTTTTTATTTATTACATATTTTCTTGTAGTAGTTGTACTTGAGAGAAGAATAAAGGTCATAATTTTTTTGTTTACATGTTTGTGTCTTTTCATTACTTTCAGTCAAAATATAATGAATAATTTTTATGATAAAAGGGTATTTGAATCTTCCAATTACGTTTGCATTCAGAAAATTTGGTTACAACAAATTGATGGAAAAACAAATTAGAAGAAATGTTGTGTTTACCATCATCTCTAGGATTATAGGAGCACTTTCTCTGTTAATCCAGAGTACTTCAAGTTGTAAGAACACTGTCGTAATAATTGTGATTGTTGTTAATGGCAGCCACCTACGCCACTGGGTAGAGGCCAGTTCATGGTAACTTATCTGAAGCTGTGATTACCATTAGAAAAATTAATGAAAGTTGTGAGTTATTTCTTGGATTGCTGCTAATTTCTGAAATCAACAACGGTACAGCTCACGAATTGTAAAATTTTTCACTTGGACTTTTTTTTTTTTTTTTTTTAATTCTCAAAAACATTCTTTTTGGATGAATTTCTAGAGTTGGGAAGATGATGATAACTTAGCTGAAATAGTTTTGCTTGATGATGGAACACTCTTAAGAACAGCTTTTGTGAAACTGTATATATATAGTCTGTCTCATGTAATGAGTCTAGTTTTGGACACAGTTGTGTTTCCATGAAAACTGTAGTATTTTCCACTGCCGCTGAGTATTTATGTACACACTCTCAGCTGACTGTCAAACTGACGTTCGTCTGTACGTAGTGTAACAATGCCTGTTTGTTTATTTGTCTTCTATGTGTTACTGTACATTTATCTATATGATTGTGATGATACTTTTGTGATTTGTAAAACTTTTACCTGCAAAGGTTTCTTTAAAAAAATTTTTGGGAGGGAAAGGGGTGCTAAAAATTTAGTAAAAAAATACTTAAGTGAGTTGTACATGCATTGTGATGGTTTCTGCTTTAAAAAAAATGCTGGGTGTGGGGGTGGAGAGTGGGCAAAACGGGACATCCAAAAAATTTAATGGGCTTTGCAGCACATACCTGGACGGCTAGTATAAAAGTAAAATATATTTTCCTGTCAGAAGACAGACTAAGGAACTTTAAAAAACTAGAATTATCACACGAGAATGATTTTATGTTTGGTAGCACATTATTTAAAATGGGGACTGTCTGAGAACATTAGTGAAGATCCTTATTCTCTCAGTGAAACACTCAAATTTCTTCACATGGGACATAGCTTAAAACATGAAGTTAGATTGAAAAGGAAGAAGTTCGAGTAGAACATCATCACCATTACTAAAGCTACGACTGCAGCTTACTCTATGGCTAACTAAGCTAGCTGTGTCCACGCATAATGTCCTTGCTTCACGTACCAGTTAGGTTCTTAGTTTGGCTATGTTAAATAAAATTCTCTCGGTGCAGTTCTCATTTACCAACGATGCCCAAGTGCATATAGTAATTTTTTGTTCACAGTGTTTGTGAAACATTTTCTTTTGCAGTAGAAACATTTATGAATGATTAAAGCTCATTTTTCATGAAGAGAAAAATTACGTATAGTATAACTTTTGCAGTGTGAGATAAGGGTACAAGTCTAATTACAATCACATGATACTAATGCCTTTCTAGTCATGTTTGGTAAATGTTTAAAAAGGTTAAACGACCCATTTAGTTTACATGTAACTATATTTTTGTTACCATTAGTGAACAGAAAGAATTGCATAAGTCTCACATTTACAAATGATGCCAGCCCTTCTTACTTCTTACTGAAGTGTCAAATAGTGTAAGTTGTGGTATCAGTAGTAAGACAGATCAGATGACACAAGATAAAGGAAGAGTATGTGGTATATGTTTGAAGTTGTAAATGGCATCAAACAAGTGGCTGACATTAAGTGTGATGATTTCTGCGAGCAATATGATTATGAAAAAGACCAAATACAAAGGCTTGCTGTACTTGGCACTGGTCGTGTTGACGTCTTGGCTGCAGTAAAGTGGGAGTTCTTTCCTTCTCTTCGCTCGCACCAAGCGCTCACTAGGACAGTTGTGAACCAATGATCGCCCATACTGAAGTGTGACTGGCTGTTACATCTATGCATAGTGTGACCTGAGGCCCTGGGAAAAGAATACGATATTGATCGCTATCAGATTGTAACAAGGAAACCCTTCTTTTGGTTGAAGTATTGTTTGTGGAGAATATAAACTATAGAAGTGTGGGTATGTTTTCTGGGATTTTTTTAATGATTTTTTTCCTTCATCAAGCAGGTTTAAGGAGAAATCAATGCAACTGAGAATGTATTGTTTTACAACATGTTTATGCATGGTTTTGGTTTTTAAAGTGTTTCCTTAAGAACGCCACCTACCCCACGCTTTAAATGCGTTGCAGTATTTATGTAAATAGGATTTTTCTATGAAACTATTACACGTGTGCCCATTGTGCCGACATACGAAAAGAAAACAAACTTCAGACAAGGTCGGAACCTTGTTGCTAAGACACCGTGCTCATTAAAAACACTATTTCAAAACCTTCTAACATAGCTAAAAATGGCATTTTCGAACTGCCATACTTTAAAATGTACTAACCGGATGTGTACGAAACTCAGATTGCAGCTTGCACTGAACTTCGCTGCACACTTTCACAAATAAAATTATATAGTCACTGCTTAGTGTCCCATTATAAAAACGGTTCAGCGGGAAGCTTGCACGCTAGTTCAGTGCTTGGAGCGTTAAGGCAATGAAGCATTTTTAGTATGCTTAAATATCGCCCTTAAGTCTCCATAGTTCTGAACCTCTAATGTGCAGGTAGGCGGTGCACTTAATGTTGGTACTACCAGTACTCTAATAATATAAGTGACTGACATCAAGTATTTAGATAAGACCTTGCCTGATGCATGACTGTGTTGTCCATATTATTTTTACATGAAACTACTATACACATTCCTAATATGTTGGTTTATAAATAGAGTGCACTTCAAACAATGCATGTGTGTTTTTAAAAATATTCTATTTACATCAAAAATGTTTAACATGTTCTCAATATGTTTGAGTAGAACACAGTTCAAACTATTGTTCTATGCTTAAAATACACCTGTATATGTGTTGAAAACATGTTTTTGGGACCTTTTGAAATGGCTAGAAATGGATATTTCATACTGCTGTGTTTAATGTCGACCCAATTTGTAAAACAGAAACTAGAAGCGTTTTGGTTGACTTTACGCTGTACTTTCCACAAATCAAATTGTCGGATAACTACATCCTTAATATAGTTAAAAAACCTGCGTATCAATTTAGTGCACTGTTCATAAAGTTGGTATTATTAATTATTTCTTTATCAGTGTCGATCACATTGATTCTTTTTTCAATTGTTTTCAGTATGTTAAAACTATCACACGAACATTACTATATTGAAATTATTTAATTAATTTGAGATAAGTGTTAATATATTTTTGATACTTGTATAGTTTTACTATTAAGGCAAACAGAACAGGGGTGTTGTGCATGAACTGACAGGTGAAGGATGCTGCAGTTTCAAAGTTAGGGAATCTTTGAACAAAGACTAGTGACTTTTCTCAGGGTGCTTTCATGGCTCTCTTCCCTTTCCCACTGCTGCTAATATCGTATTTGAGGTGTACTTATTTATACATTATCGTGTTAGGGTTTCACTTCTATAGACATTTTCATCAAGAATAAAAAATAGTGTACAGGAACATCATTTTAACAGGGAGTATAACAAATCTTCATGTTTGAAAGATTTAGATTTGTGATTTTCAATGCAGTGTATAATTAATATTAATTAAAAACATTATGTTTCATCGATGCCAAAGACACTAACTTTTTAAAACAGTGAAATTTATAATAACTTATTAAAACAGTGAAATTTGTACCGTTTGTGTATCATTTACTCTGCTAAGTTTATGGTTACAAGTAATGGAAAGAAACAAATTGACTGCAGCTTTAAAACTATTCAATTAACAGTGAATAGCTTTTATATTTTCTCAATACCAAGTTCAGGACATCTTTGTAAAGGGCCAATGGATAAATATTTCTATTCTCAACACTATAAAAAAAACATGCATATTTAATTCTTATCGTGTCTATAATTTGCTAATCAGTGTCAGTGTTCTGTAAAGCCCAGTACACACGGGCATCTTTCTTGTACAAGAAGGTGAACACTTTCTTGTTCACCTCGACTTGTAGCAAACTTGTATTGTGTGAACGGCCACAGAGTATACTAGTGACTAGCATACAAGGACTTGTATACTAGCTAGTGTGAGATAGGGACGGTCCTATTTTTCGTTATCTTTCTTGTACAAGTAGAATGTAAACAACCCATATTTATGCACGCCCGAATGTTTCTGAACAAAATAGCTTACAAATACTAAACATTTTTAAATAAATAGTCATTGCTGAACAAAATATGTTATTAAAGGAATATTTGCTGATCATGCGCCATGTCATTTTAGGCGTACATCTGGATATAATTAACTAGCTACAACAATTCCATTTTTACATTTTAAAGCTTATTCTAGGTGCTGGTATGATAAATATTGCACTTATTACCTCCAGTACTCGAAATACATCCATAAAATCTGTATTCAAATTTTAGTGCTGTACACCAGATTGTACAAGAAAGTTGACCGTGTGAACTAAACAATTAATTTGGTAGGATGCTAGCTAGAACACTAGCTAGTGTTCTCTTTCTTGTACACATTTGATACACACTTTCATGTACAAGAAAGATGCCCGTGTGTACTGGGCTTAATGTTTCTGCAAATGGCAGCCAGAGCAGTTTGTTACAAAACCAATGTACAATCTATGGAATGTTCGACATGTCTTCAGATTTGTATCATCTGTGCTAGTTCTGCCAATTACATTAGTTTGCTTCCTTACACATGCGAGTAGTAGTCACATTTATTTGCAATGTGTGACCAGTGTTTTTATAAGATAACTTGCCTCCTACCAAGGCGATCCATGTTTGATTCCAGGCGGTGGAGGAACCTAGAGTTTTACTTGTGGGAATTGTGCCAAACAGTGCCACTGTTTGGTGGGTTTTGTCGGGGATCTCGTGTTTCCCCCACCTTTCTTATTCTGGTGCCTGTCCATTGTACGCCCATATTGCGCGTCGTCCTCCAGGACAAGCGTATGTGTCCAAGGCTCCCAGTAGTAAGTCTGCATCTGGGGTATCCTCCTATAATAATAATAATAATAATAATAAGAAGAAGAAGAAGAAGAAGAAGAAGAAGAAGAAGAAGAAGAAGAAGAAGAAGAAGAACAGTGTTTTATCTTTGTGGTGACCGTGTTTACTGGCTGTGTCTTCGTGGCATAGCCAATATTTTTTTTTGTCAGGAAAGGAGTTAGCCCAATTTTTTTACCATCCATTACGAGCATGGCAGTAGTACTACATATTTTTTCAGGCCACAATAAGTCAGAATTAAGATTACAGGTATTAGACCTGTTTTCAGCAGATGTATGTCTTCTCGTCACGTGAGAATAAGAAGCATCATGTTTAAAATATAAAGTAGGATGAGTATTTGTATTTACATGCAAGAGAAAGATAGTTTGCTGAAAATATTCTAGAAGAAGAGATGTCAAGTTTTCACTTTACTGTTCGAGACCTGTAACAGCATCGGGAGAGGATAATTTTTTGATGTGGTTCTGTATGGCCTTAAGGGTGTTCAAATGGGGAATAATTGTAAGTTCATACTTAGATGAAATAATGTTAGTTTTGTCGTCTATACTTGGGAGTACATTTTCCTCTTACAAAAAAATATCGTGGTCAGTTTTCCCATAATGGCATTTCAAAGTCAAAATTTGCACGCTTTTAGTTCTTATAAGCTGCAAAAACCAAAGAACATAATAAAATGAAAAAATTCATATTGAAACTTCATGTGCTGGTCTGCTGCTTGACATGTTTTAAAATCCATTACAATATATTTTTGCATTTGAAATATTTCTGAAATTTAGAATTGTTTTGCCTCTTTTATTTATTTTTTTGAAAATACAAAATTATTTTGTAATTGATTTAAAAACATAGTGAGCAGTAGCCAGTGACATGTAATTTAAGTGTGAATTTTTTTGTTTTATTATGTTAATTGGTTTTTGCTTCTTATAATATCTAAAATTGTGCAAATTTTGGCTTTGAAGTGTCATTATGTGAATACTGGCTGAGCTAAATTTTTTTCATCTGAACAAAATGTACACCCAAGTAATGTCTACAAAATTAACGATATTTCATACAAATATAAAATTACAATTTTTCCTCACTTGGATGTCCTTAGGGCCATTCTTCCATGTTTTATTATTTTCGTGATAATTATTTCTTAAGCCTTAGTAAGAGCAGATTTCAGTATTCTGTTTGGCAGGAAATGGTTTTCATAATGCTGGCTAATTTTTCCAAGACAGGTAATACTATGGTTTCAATTAATTATGTTGTTACACAAATTTTGTTAATTGATTTATTACATAAAGCAGTATAATTTCTTGTCTTGAAAAAACACCTGTTACAGCGAAAACCATATTAAACAAAACTGCCAAACGGGTTTGTGTACCTGCTCTCATTTTAAGTAAAAAAAAAAATTACTGCACGAACAGCAGAAACATGGCATTAATGTGTGCAGTCATACACACTTACAATTAATGCGGCTAATAAAGTCTGTTGGAGCTGCTACACATTATTCTTAGAAGAGAAATATCAAAATGAGGCAAATTTTTGCTGTATAAGCTGTACTTCAATAATCAATATAAGAAAATTCTGAACTGGTAAGGGACAAGAACACAAAAACAATCGCATCAGCTCAGATATAAACGTTTCAAAATGGTTTAAATTAAATATTGTTAAGCATATTTATTGACAAGAAAAAAATTATTTTACTAAAATTGTAATGGTTATACCTGATATGTCTTCAAACATGAATTTGTACCGTCTAACGGCACACTATACAACTGGGTCGGAATCCCGAAGGGTCACACAAAATGAATGGGTACATGAGTGGCAAGTTCGGTTACAAAAATCATAATTTATTAGGTGCAAATAAGTACAACAAGCGCACAAGCGCAACCACAGCAATACAAAGCAGGGATAAATCAAAATACATTTAACGGACGGTCCCCATCGACACACCGTCGGTCAACGCGGTCGAAAAACAGTTTAAATGCAAAGGGGTAGACGCGGCGATTTACTGCACTGGTAGCCGAAGCACCCAGCACGTACGACTCACAATAAACAAAATCAAAACGCAAACTGAAAACTTACCGTACACATTGTAACCGGCGGAGTGTCGATGAAGGAGCAGCCCGAACTAGCCCAGTTGAAGGCGGCGGCGAGACTGCCGGGAGTTAGCTTGCTCGAGAGGCGGAAGGCCGGCCGAGCTTCACAGGTAGGGGAAGGGATGGAAGAGGGGAAGAAGGGAGGGAGCACAAAGACAGCCGACAGAACCCGAAAGTATCCGAAGTAGCCAAGAACGGCGACGACGACAGTTCACAGCTTACACTGGCGGCCACACACACGAGCACATATGTTCCAGAAAATATGGCTGGGCAAAGTAACACAATAGACTCCTTTGCCAAGGAGCTCATTACAGGATAAGTTCTGGACATGACCGAACCCTCAGTTCAAATTAACCATAAATACATATTGTGACACCTACATTTTTTAAAGATATGGTATCATACATATACGTGTATTATCTCACAGAAATGCCAAGTCTGTCTGGTACTTTTATCTTACGTCTTCAACTGTTGTGTGTGTCTCGGTTGCTATGGTTGACGTGTAGTTACCAGCATGTGAATACATGAGTATAGCAAGGTGTGTGTCCTTCAACAGGATGTAATCCGTCTTGTGTAATTGTTCTCTGGCTTTGAATTTAAGCTCTCATTATTCTCATGTAAGTTTTTTCCTTTGAAGTGTTCCAACAGTAGAAATGTTTGGTTTGGCGAGTACTCAAAATTTCCTTTGAATAACATACTAAACAGAACCTTTGGGAACAGTTTACTAAGGTTCACTGCACAAGAAACAACCAGTTAAACAGTGATGGCGCAACCAGACTATATGCCAAGTTTTAGTTATTAGTAAAACATTTTATAAAGTTTGTCAGATTTGAAACAGTGTTACAAAAAGTATTTTAGTCCTGTTAAGCCACTACTTATAATAACAGGATATAGAATTAAAATACTTTTTGTAGGACTGTTTCAAATTTGAAAATGCACCAGGAAATGGTATCAGCAGCAGCCGCAGTCAATAAGCATAACTCTATAACATTGCTGTCTGTACTTGTGCCAGCTTCTGGCCTTGTACAGTAACGACCATGGTTTTTCAAATGTCTCAGATGTAAACAAGTCTACTCAAGAAATGTGTATAGTTTTAAGTTGGAGGATGGAGGAGGCATGGCAACTCGTATTCAAATTGTTGTTTCTGTTTATTTTGTTTCTTAAGGCAGATTGTTTCACACCATCTTGGAATATCTTGTTTTTAATATTATTAAGTTGTAAAGAAACACATATTTAATATGTATCATTATTGCGCTCGAATATCGTACATTACAGTTCTGTAAACTCATAACTCTGTAACATTTGACCAATACTAATGATGCAATTAGTCAAGTATTATATTGTAATTATAAATATATTTTTGCCTTCTCAGAGTCGGTAGGTAATGCGTATGTAAAAATTTACAACTTACACCTATGGCATACATATATATATATATAACATTAAAACATTACAGTATTATTGTTGTAGTAATTACAATGAAAAATTGTTACGGTTTGTAAATGGGAAATTCAACACGCGGGGTGAGATATCACCTCACGGAATACTTGTTTAAAATACACATTTAAGCTCTCTGGTAAAATATGTCTCCTTGGTATAAATTCATAACTCCAGAACATTTTACTCCACAACTGTTTACATATAATTGTACATCTACGTTTTATTAGTAAATGTATTTATTCATAAATAATAAATAAATGCTGGTCTTTTCAGACACGTACTTCTTGCACAAAAAATAGTTGACTGCATGCAAAATTATGTATATGGTGCTAAAGAGTTTATAATGAGCAGTATATAGTAATTTCGTTGAGAATAATGTTGTGACTTGCAATAGGAAAACTCAACAGTAGAGGTGAGACCGTACCTAAACATCAGTCTGTCCGCCTGTGCTTGTAGAAATAAGTACGAACAATCGAGATAAGTAAGTCAGCTGTCCAGTTGTCAGTTGATTCACAGAGATGAGTTTATATTAATGTTTCGAACAAAAGTACTCCCAGTGTTGATTATGGAGCACTCTGTAATCCAATTGGTGTAACTATTTAACTGCAGTTTGTGACCATAGAAAATTTTTGACCTATCACCAACTTGTGTCATTGGGCATTTGTTGTCCACTGAATTTAGTGAGTGTATTGACATTTTTTACAGGTGCTTAGTTGAATAAAAATTTAATTTTTTTTATAAAATAGTTTTGAGTAAAATTCTGGACGCATGCACCATGTCATGCCGTAAAACCAGGTGAGATAAAAGCGAACAATAGCTGTATATTTAATGTTATATTAATGCCACAAGAAGTAATGTAGGATACAATACGAAACAGCACGAATAAATTAAACAGTGTGATATGAAACTCAGTAACAGGAACAACCTAGACTATCTCAGAACATACCGAAGAAATACTGCTTTATTCAGTGTGTTGTTGAAATTTTACTTTTTTGATTAGAATATCATTTAGAACTATTTTATTTGAATGTGCTCATACAGTACAAAAATGCTAAAATTAAAAAAAAAAAAAAAACTGACACACAAAACAATCCCTTCAAATAAAATAATTTATAACTATGGCTGACTTTTAAATTTCTCAGGGAATGCGTAGCAAACCAAAATAGGTTAGAAATTAACAAACTTGAAACAGTAAAAGTAACTACAACAAAACTATGTTGTGTGTGCATATGTGACAATCCCAAAAGATAAGCACCAATATCAATTTATGCTACATATAAATTCTATTTATTATTTTATGAATTTGGCCTTATTTTGTTCTTTTTTTTTTTTTTTTTTTTTTTTTTTTTTTTTTTTTTTTTTTTTTTTTTTTTTTTTT
>PNEQ01095385.1:8955-70345 GCA_003012365.1 Medauroidea extradentata | reverse complement strand
TCATATAAAAATACATTGAAATTGGTCCATCTGTTTGGTAGCTACGAAGCCACAGACTGAGCAGTCAAACTTTTAACATCTCTCCTTTTGGGTCGGGGAGTAAAATTTATGAGTTTTTACTAAGTACACAATTTAAAATAAATTGAGTGCTACTCTCTGCTCAGAAACAGCATTAAAAATTCAATTGTTTTTTTTTTTTAATTTTAGATGTTGGTTTTAGTTTTAACCTGAGAATGCAAGAAATGGAATGTGTGTTGATGAAATGTACTGTGTTACATACAGGTCAACTGGGTCATGGATTTAAAGAGACTTGTGGAGAATTCAAGCATATTGCAGATATTTGTGATGAAGCTGGCAATTTTAATAATTGTTGTTTGGGTGTGTTGACCTGACGTACTTTCTTGTTGGAGTTTATACAGTTGTGGTGTGATTCAACAAAATACAGCAACAATTGTATTACATTTCATTAAAATCTCTCCTTTAACAGATATTATTAATCTTAAAAGTTTTTACAAATAATGTTAATTTCTACAGCTTCAATTGATATTTAATTTTTATTGTGTTTATTTAAGCATACATAGGTCTGTAAATAACTTTACGGAAACTGAGTTTACTGTCATTATTTGCTATATTCAGTTGTAAATAAGTGTAGTGTAGTAAAAATCTGATGTTACACAATGCGTATGAAGTGGTTATCGATTATAATTTTACATGTGTTTCGTAAATCTGCCATAGGTTGATCACTTTGTGCAGAAGTATGATAAATACATGTCACAACTGGCAGCAAGCAACCTGCTGACGCAGGCAGCGTATCGCAAAGTTGGCTGAGGCAGTGCGGATTGTTACAGGTGCGAAGGATCTCGGCAGAGTGGCCAGTTGGCTGTCGCCCCGGTCCGCGGAGGATGTGTTGGATCAGTGGGGTGCCGAGGAACAGCAGGGCTGCTCTCAGTGGAAGAGGCCAGGGGTGTATCCCTGCGCAAACTGCGGCAACCTGTATCGTTGGAAGAAGAACCTGATGACCCACGTAAGACTGGAGTGCGGGAAGGAGCCACAACAGCAGTGCCCGTACTGCGCACACCGTACCAAGCACAAGAGCAGCCTGCTAAAGCACATTGCGCGGCTCCACCCAACCCTCTGTTGACTGTGTCTGAATTTGTACATAGATTGTCATTTCTGCTAAATATATACTTTTCTATACATTTTGTTTGTTTTTATTGCTCTTACTCTTCATGAACTTAAAAAAATTCCTTTCATTTTATCAACTGGAGTTGATGAAAATTGTAAGCTATACAGGCAACACTGGTGCACACGTAAGGAATAATAGCACCTTTATGTGTAGTTGTCCGACTGCTTTCTTACATGTCAGTCCGCCTGGATCAACATGTACAAAGATGTAGGCGGACAGAAGTCTCCTGACATACTGTAGCTACTTAAATCTTCAGCTGCGTCACTGTCACTTAACATGAAGAGCAAACGCTGTTCTGAAATTACTTGTCTTAAATAAAAGATTGAATTCCAAAATTTCTTCTCGTTTATTAAAATTTTGTTTACATAAGTTGGATACACAATTTAAATCCTGTCATGGTGAACCCAATTTACTGGGATAAGTCAGTATCAAAACGCACACTAGTTCACAAGTATTTTAAGATTAGAAGAAAAATCTGCATGCAGTGTAACTTCACACGTGGTGTTAAATTTTAAGTGATAAATTTCCACCTGACAGCCTAGTATATGAGCAGAAAGCAAATTTGTGGAGAGTACAGATAATGTCCGAAAAGATTTTACAGAGTAAAAGGCCCTGGTGCTGCCCGTACACGTTGAATTACCACTCCCAATACTACTTCATTACAAAATTGGGCTACAGTCCCACAACACGACTGTATGCATCGTCATTGTGGTTTGTTCTAAAACATTGCGGAGGCCAAACTCTCTAGAAAGAGGCTCACGCACGTCATCTCAAGCCTCACTCTCATTGGTTGTCCCAAGGCCACAATAACATCACGTAATTTCAATATCTCTGACCCCTCTAGAACCTAATTAAGGAATACTACGGAATAACACTAAACTACACAAAATCTATGCTGGAAAGAATCAGAACAATAGAAAAATTAAGTTAACAACACCTCTGCACAAGTTTAACTGGCCATAATACTACAATTTATTACACCCTAACTGACTTATTTACTTCTCTGGGTTACAAATACTCATGACTGTGTTTTTTTTTCCTTCCATTTCCGAAACTGCGACCACTAAAAGAAAATATAATTTAACTAAAATATTACGAAAACACACGGGAATTAACAAGAACAACTGCAGGTACACCATTGGCTAGTAGCCCCCTGGTGCTGTCAACATCGGATCATTAATGTAAACAGTGTTAAAAAAATGTATAATTCAGAATTATGCAGTGTTTTCGTTGTAGTCTTTTTTCCTATGGGACTTTAAGCAGTGACTCTATAATGTCCAGTTGTTGGTTGTGAGTGGCCGTTTTAAGATTTTGTATGTCTGTTCGTAAATGTTCAAGTTGGCCGCCTCTGAATAATTAAATTTACAATTTTTTTTTTTTTTTTTTACAATTTTTTAACTACTAGGTGTCTTAGTGTGATAAAATAAAACATTTGCTTCTCAGTTTCTCCTGCCTTATGCGCACTCCTGTGAGAAAGGCGTGTGTAGAGTGAAACGTTTCTCTTCCACTTCTGTCCCACGTCATCTTGGTTTCCGTAATATCTTCCAGGTTATTTTACGTCTCTGTTTACTTTACTACACAAAATAAACAAAAAATTGTGTTTTACCCAACGAGTGAAACAAATTTCTACACCTATACAAGTTTAAAATGAAAAAATTATGTAAGACATGCATGGTTTCTTTATATCTAATGTTGTAATCAGATCAGTCTACAAGAAAGTGAAGTATAATGTTTATAATATGTTAACATTTGGCAGCTTTCTGTAATGTTTTTAGTAAAAAATTTAATACAATTATTAAACACACATTTTTCACATCTACTATAACAAGCAATGGTGCTATTTTTTCCATTGCTTTTTCTGTAAATCCTACCCTTCATTCCTTTTTAATAAAGCTGCCACCACCTAATGTGTTTCTCTAACCACCAATCATCTCTTACCTTGCTAGGTGGTTCCTCTAGCTCTCTCATTTACTTCTTCTTCTCTTCTTCCCATTTCTTCTTAGTCTTGTTTGCGAAAATCTCCTTCATAGGCGTATCTAACACTAATAACTCAGTCCTGTATTTTTCAATACCTAATTTATAAATTTTTTTAAAAATAAAATTTTGTAAAACGTCTATATACCGCAGTGGATTAAACAGAACTTTAACTGCCAGTAAGATGATTTTCTCTCTTTAATACCTGTTCATGGTGTATTGAGTTTAACTAATAACTACCGATTTCTGAAAAATCAGTTGTCTGTTTCGACATGTAAAAAGGTTAACCTTGCTTTAATTCTATAAACATACATTTCCTTATGTTCTGTGGACATTGGCATATAGGCTATTCATAGCATGAGTGTAGATTATGGGACAGTCGACAGGCATTTTCGAAAGCTCACAAACTGGACTAGAATACGTTTTCGCAGTCACGTGATAAGGTTTTGTCGATCAGCAGGCTCTTAACAAATTCCTGCAATGTTGTTCAGGGTTTTTAGGTGGCTGGAATCGTAAAAAACCATACCTATCTATATATGTCAAATATTTGCTAAGTGCGACATCTGCAGCACATTCTTTACATGTTATTGTATTTATATTACTTCTTCTTTCTTTTTTCGTCATGCCGGACTCATGAGCATCACCAGGAATTATTTCAAAGGGGGGCAAAGATTTAGTAATTTAAGTTTAGCTATCGTAAAACTAATCTATTATAAGCAAAAAAAAATACTTTTTGCAGCGTCTGACGACACAGACCATTGTTCTGCAGCATTTGACTCAAATTAAGACCTTTTCACAGCACCTGACACAATTAGTGAGCTTTTTTTGTAGGGGTCTCCAAGTTCCAGGGAGGGGGGCAACTGCCCCCTTTGCCCGCCCTCCTCCCTTCGTGACGCCCATGGCTAGACTAAGGACCGCGATTGAACTTATTTAGTTGATGTCTTTGCCTTTTTCTTCTTCTCCCAAAATCTCTTCATCTTGTCACTGTGGCTTTTCTTGCGATCTTCTGACCAGGTTTTGTTGACGTTAGTATTTGGGTGATCTGTCAACTAGTTTTCTAATTTTTGATCTGTCTAGTGTAATGTTATCTGTGATGCCTATTTCCTGAAGATCTTTTCCAACTTCAAGCAGTCAGTTGTTTTTAACTTTCATTGAAAGGGCAAGGTTAAGAATTCTTTTGGTCAATCTCTGACTGTCCATCTTGAGAACATGTCTATAAAGTTTCTTTTCCTAAATGTGTCTGTGATTTTTTATTTTTTTTGAGTAATGGTATAATTCTTGAGATTTTCTTTTCATCCAGATTCCCCCTGTACAGACTTGTCCAAAAATTTTTTCTTAAGACTTTTCTTTCTTGCTTTTCTACATCTTTAGTCAATGAACTGCCTCCAATAATCAGCGTTTCAGAAGCATATAGTGCTTTAGGCTTGACTACAGTGTTGTAATGCCTTAATTTTGTATTTCTGAATACTGACTTCTTATTATATTTGTTCCAAGTAAGTCTGTAAGCTCTTTGTAGTTTAGAGACCCTTTCTTTGTTTGCGTCACGATTAAGTCCTGAAGGTTGGATGACTTCTCCCAAGTATTTAAATTTAGACGAGATATTTAACCAGATTGGGTTATCATTGGTAGTCCATCTAGATGCCGAAGAGATCCCTCCATGTAGTGGGTTTTATAAATTTGTATTACTTATAATATTCATTTCATGTTGGTATATTCTATATTTGAAGATTCAACTTCTCTTCATTGGGATTTTGGTTATGAGTACTGTATAGATTTTGTCAAGCTAAATGCTAGATTTTTCTGCAAACTGCTGCTTACCATGCTCAAGAGCAGCAGAGTAAGTGACGAGTTGATTGAGAAGCTATCGGGTAAACTTCACTGGGGTTGTATTTCAAACATTTTATACTGAAATTTGAACTTACCTACCCTACCTTCGTGAGCTTTCAAAAATGCCTAACGTTAAGTTTTGATTATCTCTCTTGCTAAGTAATAAACACTCTGACTTCCATAGATCGTTGTGGAGAATCTGATGGTAAAACATTTGACAGTGTTGGCTTGTGTTTTATAATGCATTCATTTTACATTGTAAACTAACATTAGACACCAAGTGCCTTTTTATGAGAATACTTGATTAGTGTCATCATCAAAGGCCAAAAGATAGGAACACATAACATTTAATTGATTTAATATTCACACCAGGAACGTATGACTGTCATGAAAAACTATTTTCTGAGAGAAAAATGTTTTCATTGCCACAAGCAAAAACATTGATATGACAAGCATATAAAAATTTAATCTATGTACTTATATTAATTTAAAAATGGTTGGCAAAATTTTCAATAGTTAAGTCTCATTCCACTATTTTTTTTGCAATTGTGCCTTTGTTGTTAGGATAGAGCTGTCCGGCATTGCGTATTTGTTGTTTTTTAGTTTATTTGCTCTGTAATCAACATTGGTAAAACTACATCAGGACTTTCACAATTATAATCAAGCTGGAGGCTGCAAGTGTGTCAAATTAAAAGTATGTAAGGCCACACACACAAAGGATGATATACCTGTCTCTGATAAATTAAAAATTGTATTAAAAGTTAGAATAAAAGTTAGAAAGTTAGAATAATTATTGCCTATCTGTTTATGAATGTATGGTCATAATCACCACTGTTATACAAAAAATCAAGCAGAAAAACAAAAAAAAAAAAAAAAAAAAAAAAAAAAAAAAATTGCTGGTAAGTTTTGTGTGTTTGTCAGATTTTTGCTTGTATTTCCATTCATGTAAGTTCAAGAATGGGAATTGCTACACATGTAGTTCAAAGCTCATGAATATCGTACTAAAAGTCCCTGAGGAGAAACCTTGTACTGTTGGCCACCATCTTGTAAATGCTGACCAAACACTTCATTTTACTTGTATTTCAGAAACTACAAAGTTTATCAACAAATATATTTAATGAAAAATGCTCATCATCAGATTCCCATCAAAAAAATATTCTTAAATATTTTCTATCACCATTCTTTTTGTCGAAATATATTATTTACGCATGTGTAAATTATGTTAACACTATGCATGCTGGCAATTTTTTTATTATTTTCATTGTAAATGAGTGATAGGATGAAAATCATGGTAGGGGTCAAAGTTTTAGAGCATTAAATGTTGTTTATAGGAGGTTTACCGTAGTACAAACCAGTATAATATAATTCAAGAATGATAGATAGCTTCTCAAGGTAATTGAATCATCATAATGTTCGTATCTCAGGCTCAGAACCTCTTCATGTTACACGTTAAATGGAAAAATACAGTCCCAAAATCAATGTGTGGTGAGGACTTATGCATGATTGCATTATTGGTCCATTCTTTTCAATTGAGTCTACATCCACAAGTGGTGTTTACTTGGACATGTTGCAAGAATTTGTTGTGCCATAACTGGACCATCTGCAACCTGACGTAATTTCCCAGCAGGATGGGGAACCAACCACCTCACTGGTCCCTCACTGTCTTTCAATTTCGGGGTGAAAAGTTTCCAAAAATGTGGATTGGACAAGATGGTCTGACTCTATGGCTGCTGCATTCACCTGACATTACCCTACTAGACTTCTTCCTATGGGGTTTTGTAAATGATCAGGTATACCGAACCAAGGTGACAGACATGCAGGACTTGAAGACACTCATTCATAATACATTTCAACATGTCACTGTGGAGATGCTGGAGCAAATATGGAGGAAATTGAATACAACTGGATGTTATTCGTCCACTAGGGGTGCACACACTGATGTGTATCAATAAGAAAAAAATCTTTGAGTTACTTTGTCACATGTTGAAAGCTGTTTGTTGTTATGTTGTATAGTTTTAAAGTTATTAAAGTCTAAAGTTGTAGAGATAATTTATGGACACCCTAAGGATGAAAGTAAAAGTGTTACAAATACCAATCAATAAATATAAGTCTGTGATTCCTGCCTTAGGCCGGGTCATCATGGATGAGTAAAGTCCAGGCTGAAATCTAAACTGATATCTTTACCAGCGTGAGAAGCGTATGAAGTATGGTTTGTGAGATGAAATGGGGGTGGAGCAATGATGAAATACAAGGGTAGGAGAAGCATGATGTCTTTGTGAGAACCTGCCAACCAACTACAACATTTGCTATATTTTCACATGCGAGATTCATGGATGGGAATAATATGCGAGTGTCTGTCGAGAGTGGCGTGACCGGTATGTCACAGTGGATGCCAGCTCTGAAACTGCAAATATTTCTTTGTTCATGGAAGGGCTTATACTACGTGTTCTTCCAGGTGAGGCTTATTTGAACACACTTTGCCATCTTTATTATATTTATGAATCTACGTTTGTACATTAAAGTATGATATTGCAAGAATATTACTTGATAGACAGACAATTGTGTAACTCAAATTAAATCCATTAATTGATTTGGCTAATGGGATTACGGAAAGTGGATTTTATATTAAAGAAACTAATCTATCAGAAATTAGGAAATCTTTGTGATGAGTTTCTATGTACAGCAAATGTGTGTTTGAGTGGTTTGGTAAATTTTTTGGCCATACATACTTTCTTAAAATTTAAAGAGGAGTGCACAAATTAATGTATAAATATTAGTATTCTAGATGAAATAGGTCATATACTGTTTGTTTTAGTTTTCATATTATATATAGTGTTCTTAATTTTATAGTTGGTGTGTATTTTTTTTTTTTGTAATTCTAATAACAATTTTTTATAAATCACACAAATGGTTTCAAACTAGCCAAGTGTTGGAATGTCACCTGTACAGACATGGTTAGGCTCGTAGAATGACAACATTAAGGATGTTTAAGTGTTGGAAGGGGGGGGGGATTGGTGAGGTGTGGAAATTATGACTCAGCTGGTTTACACATAATGGCATTTGAAAATAAATATTTACGTGTTTTTACTTCACGCACACACATACACACACACCAACCTCCCACCCCCCTGCAAAAACCAGTAAACGTAATGAAATGAAAGACTTCACATAATAAGTTCACGTCATGGGCTACAGTTTGAAGTATGTATAAACCCATTACAAAATATTTTTGTATTTAATAATATTTGCTATAAGTACCAAAAAAAATCCAAATTTAATGCCAAAATATTTTTAATGTGTTTTATATACATAAGCTGTAGTCAGTGCCATGTAGATTAAATGTAAATTTTTGTTAAATTATGTTTATTGGTTCTTGTGCTTTGATGGGAAGTAAAACATGCAAATTTTGACTTAGAAATTAGTTAACCACTATCGAAAAACTAGCTTAGTTAAATTTTTTTTTGTAGAAGGGAAATGTACTTTCATGTGACGCCTATAAAACTAACACTATTTCATATAAACTATAAAATAATTATTTTTCCCCACTTGAAGATCCGTAAGTGTAAATATAATAAACATTGGGAATCAAAGTGTTGGCCTACAGTAAATTTTAATTTATAATGTATGTGTTTTTTTTTTTTTTTTTTTTCATGTTTGTGATTAAAACCAATTTTTCCTGAATATATTTTTAATGCTATGAATAGTAATGCTGTAATTAAGTAAAATGACACCAAATGAATCATTGACCAAAATAAAGTAAATTACAGTATCAAGGTACAATTAAAAATTAACAGAACTACTTTTAGTGAGGCAATATTAAGCGTTATGCGTGGACGTATTGTACTTAAGGATAAACTTAAGGTATGTCTTGGTCAGTTGTACCAACTGTTGCTGTTTGAATTTTCCATGTCCCTGCCGTGGAGTGAAGAAAAGCAATGTTGAATATGCAACCTTCTCATTGTGCCGTACGACTGTTTCCCTGTCTGGAAGAATGTTTCACATGACACAAGGTGTACTGTGCGTACCACCTTAGTTGGCGGTTAGCGAATGGGTAATCTTTTCCATTTAAGAAGCTATTGTTTCTTATTCTAATGACTTTAATGTATTTGGGGTCAGAATATCCTTTCCGGGGTTTACAGTTTGTTTTTATGTTCGAATACCCACAATATCACCTTCTTTTCAGTAGCTCCTACGTACCAACTAAGGTGGTGCAAAATGTAGTTCATGCAAGATCTGGTACATACATTTTTGTATGAGACTGCTCAAAAAATTTAATTTGAAAGTAGTTCATGCACAGTTTTATATCTTAAATGCTTTCTTGCAACTTAACAAGTCAACTTCCTTGGTTCATAATAAAGAGGCATTATTTTGCCATACGAAATGATAAATGTTGTTTTTGTGATTATATAATTAATTACGTGAAGCTATCACACCAAATTAAGTTTTCATTTTTTTTAAACGCTTCAGGATGAGTGTACCTATTGATGTGTGAAAACTGGGTGCTTTATATTCATTGGCTTTGAGGTTACAGTTAACTGAAGAAATATATTATTTGTTGTACTTTACTAACTTCCCACTGTTCTGAGCATGAAGTCAGTTTATAAAAGTTAGTTTTCAGAATTTTTTTTCTTAGTGTACCTGGATCCTTCTTCACGCACCTCATATCATTTTTTCTTTTACCTCTAGGGTGTATTTACGACAGTTCACTTGACAGTGTAGAAGCACTACATAAGACTCATTGTTTCATGGAACACACATCATGTTGCTCTAAAAAGTCAGACGTTTTGTATCTTATCATTTCATGCAAGATGTGCCTGGCATATGTTATTGTGGAAGAAATTCTCATGCAAGGTTTGCATATTGCTGAAATTATTCCGTCAGTGCTACTACGAGATGAGTGAGCCATCTGCGTGTCTGGTTAGGTTTTGGTTTATAACTGGGAAAAGTTATTTTGTTAAGGTCGTTTGGATGGGTGGTTAGTTGGTATGCTGCATACCAAAATTTATGTAATAAATTGTAGAATTATTTTTCATGTGTAATTAGTATATATATATATATATATATATATATATATATATATATATATATATATATATATATATATATATATATATATATATATATATATATATATATATATATATATTTTTGTGTGCTTATTTGCAGTTATTTGTTATAGTATTTTTCATGAATAACTAAATATGTGTTGATGATGCTAAATATGGACTTTTTTAATATTAAGTGTTTTGAGACATTGTTAATTACCAGTGAGAGCTGTTGTATTGTGTATGCTGCGCTCTGTCTCGTAGGGCTGGGGCCCAGTGGTTGCAGGCTAGGCTCTCTCTTACCTCCGCACCAGGTGCTCCAGTACTAACACAACATACTGTTCTTGCAGGTGTGTTGCGTCCCAGCCTGCTAGACGTGCTGCCGTTTCCCGCACTGGCAGTGCCAAGCCACCTCAAGAGGTTGTGCCTGTACGGTGCGGGGGCCGGGGTGCTGGCCGCGACAGTGGGCGGCAAACAAGAGTCGTGGCAGGGTGGCGGCTGCCCCCCCTTCGTCTGCCCCAGCTGTCAGCGTGCCTACTTGCACAAGACCAATTTGCAGAAGCACATCAAGTTTGAGTGTGGCAAGGAGCCCCAGTTCCGGTGCAAGTTCTGTCCGCAGAGGTTCACCCAGAACCATAACCTCAAGAAGCACGTGCTGAAGAGACATGTGGGAGCCTCTGCCTGGCCCCCTGGTCAAATCCGTGACCTCGGAAGCTCTCCTCGGTGACCGTGTATGTAGGAGATAGTGTGGCAAACTTTTACTGACCCAATACTCAAACATAAAATATTTTATATTCAGTTTGGATGACGTGTGGTATTTATACGTAAATAAATATTTATTCTGTAGTAAAAAATTATTGGACAGATATAGGATAATGTATTATTAATTATTGTGAATAAAATTTGTAAGCACTCTTTTACAAATCACTAACAAACACTTTTTTTATTTCACCAAAAGTTTGGTGCTCCATTGTTTAGCATATTGTCTTCCTCTTTTAAATGTGTATCTTTAATACTTCATAACTCAGTTATGTTTAAATGTTTATGAGAACACATCATCCCAATGTTGTGTTGTGAGTTTCATGTAAGTCTGCACAGACAGATAAATTGTTGCACCCTGGCACTGCAGTGTTGGGCATGCTTGCCAACAGTAGGCTACAGCTGGTTGGTCATGAAACTTTGCTTCCATGTGATGAGGTAGGTAGGAAACATTTAATACCTCATCTCAACTATGTCATCATAAGACATGGACTGAATGACTCAGAGGGGAACAAGAGCAGAAATTATCTGTGTCTCTGTATGTATATTTTAGCGGTTAAATTGGTAGCGGTACCTGTGAACAGAGCCTTTTAATGCTCCCTGTTTACAACAGTGTTTGCAAACATGCTGCTAACAGGCTGAGTGTTTTTGCACATTTCTGGCAACCGAGGCAAGAGGACGGTTACAGCGTTTCTTCACAGGATGTTTACCTTCACCATTATTTCCTGTTTTATCTTGAATAAATCTGAAATCAAAACAAACTGAATTTATATGCAATATGGATGAGATTTAACTTATTATGAAATAAAATGATGCAAAGTTAATTTTTTATTTTATGCAGCTGCGTAGTTAAATTTCCTTCTACAATTTATTATGTTGTACACGTAAAAAAATAGTGACAGCAGTCTATTTTCCAAGAAACGTATTCATGAATACATTTTCTTGGCTTGTGGGTGTGAGCCACGTCTGAAGATTGTCTTGCAACGACTGCCGAAACGTCGCAAGACAATCTTCAGACGTGGCTCACACCCACAAGCCAAGAAAATGCAGACAATGGCCGCGAAAGCCTGCAATGTATTCATGAATAATTGTTTTGTTTTATACAGCCCAATTCTCTTCATGATAAGGCATTAGCAAATACATAATTTTGTAACTCCATATTGGTAGCCATTTCTGTTCACTGAATATTGCATTTTAGCGATATCTTGTACATGAAAACAGTTTCCGCAAATGCTTGCTAACAGCTTATGAACAATTCAGCCGCTAAAATATGTCTTGTTTTAAGTCAGAGTTTCAGTTGCCATTTAGGATTGAATTTTTTTTTTTGTGTTCATGAATTTATGAGAGGGAAATGTGTTATTTGTGACTATAGCGTAAATTGTGTTTACCTTGCGTTATAGTACACATCATGGCAGTTGAACTTTTAACATGTACTTAGGCCACAAACAGTCAAATAATTTTTTTTAATGTTCTTAAATGTTTTGACTGATTGCAGACTAAGGGCTGTATCTATAAATGGCTTTTGAATGACAACCAACTGCTCACCAATGCTTTCTCTATGGGGATAGCAGTTAGTTGTCATTCGAAAGAGGTCTATAGATTCGACCCTTAGTATATGTTAAAAGTTCAACTACCGTGCCAGTACTGTGGTGCAATATAAATAGAAGTTGCACTGTAAATGCAAACAATACAATTTTCTTCTCAGAATTCCAAAAATGTGAAAAATGGAATAATTCAACATGGCAACTAAAATTGTTTCTTAGCACTCTTCAGTGCTGCAGTGTAATGACTGGTGCATCGCGCAGGATGTCAGTAGTATGTAGTCTGGTGGCAGAGTGATAACACATTGGACCTGCCTTCTGGACGTTCTGTGTTCAGTTCTCTGTCTGGCCATCCTGGTTGTCTTTCGCATAGTTTACCATAATCACTCTAGATGAATAATGCTGTAGTTCCTAACTGTAGGCGATGGTTAGTTCATACTTCATTCCCCGCCTGTTATGAAACACTGATTTATTTCTATAATGATGTATAGATGCAATTTGAGTATTATTATTTAGTAAAAAATCAGTTTATTTGTATAAAAAATTTATGTTATTTTTATTGAATGTGGTGTTACTTTAGCCGTCATGTAAATTATATGAAGTGCACAATTCTGGACTGAAGCAGGTTAAAAATAATGGAACACCTCTACAAATATAGCCAAATGTCCAGAAAAGTAAATATAAATATACTAATATATTCCTGGCCGTGGCTTTGCTTGTTATTTTATAATACAGTATCAAGATTGTTGAAATATAGGTTCGGTTCCCGGCTGAGTCAACTGGATTTTCACATGTAGTAATCATGCCTGTAGTTGACTGCGGGTCATTGACTTTTCTTTGGTATCTTCCATTTTCCCAGACCTTCATTCCACATGTTGCTTTGTATCCACCTCATATCACTCTTCCGTGACTTTCTTTCCCTTAGTTGTTAACAGCTGTCCAAGTATCTCAACTCAACTATGCCCATTGTGACTACTGCCACTATTCTTTTAACATTTAACTACATTCTTGTACACTTCAAATTGAAAATTAACTATTCTACCAGCTGCTGTGTATACAGTAATATAGAAGTTCCCCATTGCCTTGCCTTACACTGGATTTAAACCTAAAACCTCCCGCCAGTGTTTCAAACATTGTGTATATACAGGCCCATGCTCAAAGAGTTAAATGTATCAATAGGACGGCAAAAAGTAGCAGCTTTTAAATTATTTCTCCGTGGTCTTACCTACCTGCCTTTCGGGATTTCTGGAATATTTTACATCCTTCCACCCCTTAAATTGTTTAATTTTATAATTTCTTAAAATAGCTTTTTAGGTATTTACGTAAGCTTGATTCCTATTCAAAAATCCTCTTTGTATCTGAACAGATTTAAGAGAATCGATTGAAACCACACTTTATTTTTGTAATACCTTGAATTAAAAAAAATCCTGAAACTGCTTTTTATGGATGTGTGTAAACTTCAGTCTGAAGAATAAATTAAATGAATATTTGAAAGGGTATAAGAGTTTTGAAGATTGATTGAAAACACATTTCACCCTTTTTCACTCCCGTTAATTTTCAAATTTCTAAAAATTCCTTCTCAGTGGGTGTTTGTGACATAAAAGAAAGCCACCCTCAAAATTTTGTGTCTCTAGGTCCAGCGGTTTGGGCTGTACGTTTATGAGTGAGTGAGTGAGTGGGTGGGGCACTTCATTTTATGTATATAGATGAAAATCTAACTAAGTTGGTAAATTCTACCATGTTATATGAATGAGTTTTGTAGTGTTTATCCAAGAACTTAGTTTTACTCAAAATTGTGACTTATTCATTTTAAAACATAATTTGTGTTAGAGAATAGCTTAGCAAATATTTACTGTCAACAATACAATAACCCTCTTAGTGTGAAAACTGCAGACATATTTTTAAATAATTTGCAGTTATTTTAAAAATTTTAACAATGCCATACCAATGTAAGTTTGAAAAATTCTACTGATAATTTAAGTTTCCCACAATCCATTGCAATCTAAGAAAAATTTTTTCTGGACTTTTTCTCCCCTCAAAAAATGTTTGTAATATATTAGAAAAAGTAATACAAGGCCTATGTACCTGCATCGAGAATTTTTCTCACAGGTGGTGAACGCTAATAAATCTGCTCTTGGCACTAAAAAGAGAAGGTGGAAGAGAAATAATACTGGCCATTTTGGGTTATTTATAATTTTTGCCATTAATTTGCTGTAGAAATGTTCCTAGGCGTCAACAAAATATAGCATAGCTTGGTACTTTGTCTACAGTTGGTAGTGCTAGGCTCCTATTGCTTCCTTATGTACTATTAATGTAATAACATACATCAAATTAATTACTTGCTTTCTTCCTATGGTTACTAATTATTTATTAGCAAAGGTTGTAAAGGTGGAGTAATTTGGCAACAATTAATTAAGTTATATCTATGCATTTCTGTGTTTTAAATATTGTGAAAGCTTTATGTATGACATCCATCTCCTCAAGACTTACCACCTACCTTCTGTCAGGAGTGTCAGAAGCAACATCTGATATGCTCATAAACTCTTATGCTGCAGAAAATATATTTTTACTACAATATGTCGAGTTAGTGTAGAAAACAATTACAGTAGAGTCTCGTTATAGCAAAATGTCACGGTTCTGAGTTCGAACTTCGCTATAGCCGAATTTGGCCGATTCTGACCCCTAAACCCAAAAATTGCATTAAAATTGTTTGTAATCTTATTTAAATACAAAGTAGTACATTATTTAAAGGAAATATAGGTTTATTTTAACAGGTAAGTATGCGCTGGTTACAATGATACCCAACAAGTATGGGTGCAAATATTCGCTAAGTCCAAACGGGCCAAAAACTCCGCTGCGTCATCTAAGTATGGCTATCAATCACAGGGCCGCCTCAACGGTGTCCCGCTGCGCAGGCGTGCAGCAAGAGAGCACACGTCGGCAGAGTAGACATGATTAGACCGCCGGCCCGGCACACCAATGTAATCAGTTTACCGAGTGTAGCAATTTATTTATTTATTTTGGCATATCATGTGTGCCCTTTCACACTGTGGCATACGTCGAATAATTTGTGCGCTTTGCCCGAGACATATAAAAATCAGCTTGGACGGGTGAATGTAATTGTTCACCTGTCCGTTTGGCAGGTAATGCTAGTGTTATTTGTCAGCAAAAATAAGCGACGCCAACATTGGTGGTTGCTTTATTTTCACGCACTAGTAGTGAACTGTGTTTAGCAGCAGTACAAAGTTAAGTTCGAAGCCAAATAGTAGTAACAGAAGTGCGCGTACGTGTATGCATTGACTTTGAGCAAGGTCACAAGTTTGTGATTTTATTCTGGCAGTGTGCCGAGAGAAAACATGTCTGACCTACAATAACGCTACCAAATCTAGATAGTTCATTCAAAAGCAGTGCTAAAGCTAGACATGCTCGTTTTCACATATGGCCCACCACCCGTAATTTTTTTTTTACTTTTTACTTTTTATTTTTCTTTCTTCTCCTTCAGCTGTCCAAACAGACTCGTTCCGAGACAAAAAAAAAAGTGACTTACTCTTGACTCCCACGCTCTTCCTGACGGTGTATAAGATACTTTAACGATGCAACGGCCATATAATTAGTGTACAGAAAATGTTGAAATTGCCATTAAACTAAAAGTTAAAAACACGTACGGCCGATTGTGTGAGCATAAAGGTGAATCAGAACAGCAAATGCACTGACACAGAGACCGTAACGCCAATGCATCCTCTCATCCGCCGTCCTTGTTGCTTATCTCAAAAAGCTGAAGGTCTACGAAGTAAAATATGAGCTGTAGCAAGCTAAGCAGAGATAAGCACGAGTAGGTGTATGGGTGCGTGCGTGAGTGAGAGAGACAGCGCTATTGTCTCTGCATGGTGTGTGTCACAAGGTATAGCCCAGCCGGCGCAATTATTCGTACTGAAGTAACAGATTATGTCCGCCGTTATTCAGTCAGAACACGCAGTTCATGTTCCAAATAGCCGTGTCGTCATCTGAGCTGGGCGGAAGCTCCTTATAATTATAAAAAAAAAAAAAAAATGTCGGGGATTGAGAAGACTGTCGTAGTTGTGTTGTCGTAGTAGCTGTTGTCGTAGTCGCAGGGCTCGCCTGTACGTATATCAAAATCCAACATCATAATTAGTAAATAAAATCAGAAAAGCAAGATGTATACGAAACTACACACAGTTGAAAGCACAATGATTAACTACGGAAACGTAGCCAACGGACCTGGGTTAAAAAGGGGTGAGGGAAATAAAGGGCAAAATTCTATTTTTAGAACAATGCGCACTTTGGGGAGGGAAGCGAGATGTCCAGGCAGAAGCATGACTCCCGTGACAGTGCCAGCGGCAGCGGGCTGGCTTTGGAGAGGGGGGAGGGTTGGTGGCGCGAGGGGTGGAGGTAATCTATGGGAGATGCAAAGCAAAGTGGTTGACATCTGGTGGTGAACTTCTGAACCTTCAGAATGGTGATACCGATGGCAGATGCTATATTGTACACGTGTGTGGCGAAGCAATTTAATGTTGATAAATAAATACTGGGTGGCAAATGTACTGTTATCCGTTGTAATTTTATCAAATAGTTTTATTGAAAATACGTATGTTTCTATATATCTCTAAAGAGCACTGTCGAGAGGGAACAATGTAAAAATATCGTTACGAGTGTTGTCATTTTTACACATCGCAACTTCTGCCTAACTAATTGTATTGTTGTATAAACAGTATTTATTCTCCAAACTAACTCTGTACAAACTCTGTCATTTATTTTCTAATTACCATATTTATTGTAGTTAAACATCCATTGTTTTCATTATCATTAGTTTATTAAAAACTAATTAGGTTAGGCCTAGCCTCATTCACTTACTAAATTTTAAATTCTTGAAATAATAGTGTCATAGACGTGTATCTGCAGTTGTAAGCGTTAAAATATTAACTTAGCACGAATGTCTTATTTAAAACAATGTTCCGTTTTATGTTCATTTTTGGAAAGTAGATTTTTTCTTTCCAAAAATGCTTAAAAAAATTTCCCGAAGCAACGTTTGCAGAATGTTTAGTTAATTTCTGGTAACGTGAAAATTACAAGCTCTTTTAATGCCGTATTTTGTATAAATTATTAGTCTACTTGCAATAACGATAATATTAATAGGCTATTCTGAATGGACGGTTTTGGTGCGTCCAAATTTTATAAATTTTGTAGTTTTCCAAAAAGATTTAATTCCATTTTTTCCCTTATAAATTGTATTGACGACATGATAAAATTGTTCACTGCTACACACACTCGATGCGAATTCATTCCGTGTCGCTTTTAATGCACACTTCAGTGAATAATATGTGATATATTAAACTATTTACTACAGGTTTCATTGTAAATAGTTCGTTGTGTTTAATATTAGTTTTATATACATAAATTAAGTCCTGCATTAAATCCATATGGGCCCTTAAAAATGAAAATAAACTTGCGTTTACATTGCCACGCATACAGAAAATACGTTTCTATCACCATTCCCGCCGTCTGCTAGGTGCGACGGTGCTGCTCCTAACGTTGCTTTGCATCTCCCACACATCCGGCTGTCAAGATAACAAATACCTACTTACTTCACAAGGTCACGCACATCGCCGCAAGGCTGCTTCACATGGTCACGAATCTCGCTGCAAGTCTGCTTCACACGACTCACGATACATGTTTCTACTCTTAAAATTCAAATTTTTTATAGAATTTTTTTGCGATTTTTTGACGGTTCCTCAGAAAGACTTCGCTATAACCGTGTTTTTGCTATTTCTGTGTTCGCTATGACGGGATTCTACTGTGATTGTTTTGAAAATATAATTTTTGATTAATTTCTAGCACTATAACAATGTGCAGCAGATTTTTACATACACACCAAATTCTATAGTCGAATAAACCTTTTCTCATCCACACAGACAAAAATGTTACAGCAAAGTCAGAAGCATGTCAACGTATATCCTACCTGCAGTTTTGCCTTTAACTCGCGACTATGTTACTGCAACCTCCATGTCAATTATGACCAATAACACGTATCTACTTGGAACATGAGCTGGTGGTGGAACGTTATAGGTTCGTGATGCTCCATCAAAGTCATGTCAAGAGCTGTTGCTAGGATTGTCATTTGACAATTCCTCACAGTTGGTGTAGGTAACAGCAAGCAATTTAACATTTATCTATTAAAAAAAAAATACTATCTTATTATTATGTTGAATACAGTTCAGGTTTTTGATGTTACCCCCAGTAAAATTGTTGTATAGAAAAAATTCTACATGGTACACTTACATTGACTTGCAACATTCTAATCAGTGTATAGTCAAAACGGACACTCGGTAATTTGTTTATAAGAAACTGGAATACTTGCCTAACACAATCAGATATATGAAATTAGAATTTCTGAAGAACATAAATGCTGAAAAATAATACTTATGTACACTTGCAGTGTCTTAAATACAATCACTTCAGATGCTTTTTTGTTGTGTTCAGTTGGGACTCTTTAAGATTTTCTAGAGCTTCCTTCAAGGGATGTTAACTAGAATGTCTTATTTGTGTGGATCATAATATTGCTTTTGCAGAATATGTGCGTCATTTCTGATATTCTTGTATTCACAGCAATTTTAATATTTAATTGAACCACAACAAGCTACTGTAAGTAAATCTCAACAGGTTATAAAGTTCAGTTCAGTGCATAATTTCTTCTTAATTCTAGTTTAATGTTTTCATGGGAAGGAAATGTAACATCTTTGATAAGAGCAATATTTTGGATAGTGTTTTATGCAGTTTTTATAACATTGTGTATTTCTTGATGTACATATGTTTGAAGGCTGATGTATGTATATTATGGTATTTACATGTACACATTCTTCATGTGGTTACTTCCATGTTGGAATGCTTCTATATGTGTGTGCGTGGAGAATTTCTGTAATGTGACTTGTTTATTCTCTGATTAGTGCCGGGGTTGTGTTGGCAAGACGCGCTAGTAGCGGCAGTCGCTAACGTGTTACCGTGTTCATTTCAGAGGCGAGGAAGTTGTTCTTCCAGAGCGTTGCAAGGCAGGCGGAACACTTGAAGATGATGCTGCTGCCGCGAGGAGACCTGCACGGAGAGGCACAGGAAGGGCCCGGCCAAGACGACGTGTTCCGGTGCCCCAATTGTCCCAAGACGTACATCTATCGCACGAGCCTGCTAAAGCACCTGCGCCACGAGTGTGGCAAGGAGCCGCAGTTCCGCTGCAGATTCTGTCCTCAGAGGTTCACCCAGAACCATAACCTCAAGAGGCACATTCAGCGACAGCATGCTCCCATGGACCAGCTGCTGTGAGTCCTGCTGTGCCCATCCTCCTCGATCTGTGTATTCCTGATGGCAACCTCGGTATCCTGTCCTTTCTCACCAGAATGAATTATCAGTAGCAGCTCCTTGATACTACTTCAAACACGTTGGTTGATTTGAAATATATTATTTTCATGGATATAACATTATATTACCACCGACAACGACCTTAAATGGCCAGTATAATTTTTCATGCACTGTTGTAAAAGGTGTATACATGTATACCTTTTAAAAGAATTTGTGCAAGAATTTTTATACCAAAAAAAGCACCACAAAAACATTCATTTTCAGCTGCTAGAAATGAGGCTTTAATGATTATTCATGAACCTCAAATGGGTAGACATACGAGTAACTTTCTTTGAATGTTATTCGTAAGCAGAGATCTTTTATGCGCTTTGAGCAGTTTTCAAATATTTTTGTAATGGCTGAAGCTGTGTACGCTGCTAAGAAAATTGGGCAGGTGGCCACCGTGAAGTAGTGTGTGTAGTATAATCTCAGTTTACATTATCCAAGATTTGTTGTTGTTTTCAAGCAGCAAGTATAGTCACCTCATGATTATCCGTTTTACTAAGTGAAGGGAATATGCTGAGGATAATTATAAAACATGGCCATTACATAATACTAATTAACTCTTACCTTGTAAAATTGGCACCCCCTTCAATTTGATTACGTAATATTGTTGAATTGAAGATGCACTGTCTTTATATCACTTGTTTTGGTAAATCAGTGTAATAGGTTTGTTATTTTAAAGTTGTACTTTCTTTAAATGGAAATTGAAGGGTTTGGTGTGGTTCATATTTATTAATTAAAATAAAACTTTTTTTAGGTGCTAAGGTTAAGGGAGTTCATGTTGCTAAAGTTAATAATTTTATATTTGCATTATATAATGTTCGTTTCATAGATGTTACTTGTGAAGACATTTTCCACCTGCAAAAATTTTTTAGCTCTTTTAAGTTTTCCCATAGCGGCATGCGAGAGGCAGAATTTGCAAATACTGGAACACAGGAATAAGAAAAACCAAGTGACGTATTTAAATGAAATAATTTACACTGAAATTCAATCTTACAGGCAATAGGCCTATGTTAAAATATTTATAAAAACCGAACAAATTAATTTTGCCTTTTTTAAAAATTACCATAAATGATTTTTTTAATAAAGTACAAAGGAGATTCATCATGCATTTTTAAATCGTTTAGCATATGGCCCATAATATCTAATCTCAGTGTGAATTATTTCATTCTAGCAAATTACTTGGTTTTTGTTATTTGTATGTTCCTGTAACTTGCAAATTCTGACTTTGACATGCTGCTATGGGAAGACTATGAGAGCTATAGAATCTTTACAAGTGGAAAACACAGTCACAAGTAACGTCTATAAAATTAACACTATGTCGTAAAAATATTAAATTATGTATTTTTGCCACATGAATGCCAGAGTGAAGATCTGCTTCAACTTTTACTTCTGATAAATTTCTGTATCATTAAGTTTCGGCAATGTATACAAGATTTTTTGTTGATATTTTTAATTCAGCATAAATCGAGCATTTTCGTTAACTTTGCTTGTAGAATTTGAGAAAGTATGTTTATCGAAATTCAGTTTCCTCAACTTTGCAAGACAAGCGAAACAATTATATTGTCATTTACATTATTTAACAAATGATAGTATTCTATGCTCTACTACAGCTTAATCTATAAAAATTTGTCTGTAATTATTGATCTGGAAAGTGGATGATCAGTAAATGGGATGGTCACAATTTTACTGCATTTAATAATGCTTTTTATTTATTTATTTATTGGTGTGAAAATTAATGAATTTACTTTTGTCTTGGCTTTATACCATCAGTATTTGTGGTGTTAATGGTGATATGAGACAACCTTTGTATTACTGTAGTATTATGTTATTGTAAACATTTGTTCCAATAAATTGTGTTTAGCTTGTGTAGAAACAGACAAATGCTTGTAGTTTCCTTAGAAGTGTTTTTATGTATGCAACAGTTTATTTATTTTAATGCATGAAATAATCCTGTGTATTGTATGCTGTAAAATAATGTAGTAATACTGTAGTGTATTTTTACAGTTGTCTGTGACAGTTATTTGTAAGCTAAGAACTTAGTTTAGTTTTTTTTTTTTTTTTTTATTTATGTGAGTTCAAAGTATTACTTTTGTAATTAAGTTCACATATACAGTAAAACCCCTTTTATAACAACCACCTCTCTGTAACAACCGTTTCCATAAGATCCATGGGGTTTTAAAATAGGGATTTTACTGTACAGTTAAACCTCTTTATAGAGAGGATTTACTGTATACCCGAAATTTCAGTCCACATTTATTTTTTGTATTGTATTGCTTTGCTCTAGCTTACTGTTGCTGAAAATTTTATTTACACTGCATTTTAATCTTGTTGATGATATTTGGTTTGTGTATTTATTAGTGTATGAAGCACATAGTATGCGCCAGTTTGTTTAAGTCATGCTGATCATTCTGATATTAACAGCTTTAGATTTTGAAGATGGGAGAAAGGTAAATTCCAGAATTTTCTAAAGTCATGCCCTGTTATTCAGCAGTGTTTTTCTTCTTCACATACTTTCCCAAGTGGTTTATAGTGAGTTTTTGCTGATTTTTTACGAATTTGCATGTTTTTGAATGAAATGTGTACATTCATGGTTTTTGTTGCTTTGTTTGTATAAAAGAAGTGTGTACTAATTCCTCAGGTGTATTTGTATGTTCCTTCCTGATTGTTGAGTGATTTTCATTCTGTTTGGTTATCATTGCCTGGTTTACACCTTCAAGTACATCGTCTATGTGAATCCTGTCCATGTTGTATGTTTGTGTACATGTGTATGAATATAAAGACTGTTCTTGTAGCTGTAGCAAATGTTCACTGCCTCTGCAGACAGCGTGTGATGTATCAAAGAATAATTACATAAACATTACTTTTGGTGTACAGATATATTAACTACAGTGAAAAGTGTGATATACTGATATTAACTTAAGAGCCTACAATAATTGAAAGATCACTGAAATATTTAAATTTAAGAAGTGTGAATTCCTAGTGTATTTTTTTACTGTTTATAACTTTGGCTGCAACAGATATTTACAAGTTTATGCTAGTGAATTAATAATTAGTCTACTACATTTTTTGTATGCTGTCTTGCTTCAATCTGGTTTTGATATATCTGGATCTAAGTTTTTGTTATTTTCTTCGAGTACCACAATGTGTGATCTCTCAGCGTCTGTATGCACTAGTAATGTTGCTTTTGTGCCATTAGTGGAAAGAATAGTGACTTGTTATGTGAGTATTCCTAACTTAAAATTAAACAGCTGCAGATAAGACAAACTTACAATAACCCGTCTTGTCCACCTGTCATATGACAGCCTGGCTTCTGGTCCAGTGATTCATAGAACGAGGGTGAGTTAGAATGGAAACACCCACATTGTATTACCGAGCCCAGTTTCAAGCACCGCTATCAATCGGTTAGCTCACCAAATAAACACACATGTGCGGGTATTTTAAATCTTTCATGGCCTTATGAAAATGTGACAGTTGCAGTATCAGTTAGTTTATTCTGATTGCTTAGCTTGATAGATCATACAATTGATTCATTGAACGTAATTTCTATTGACTCTACCTATCAGACAAACATTTTATGTAAGAAAATACTGAAAATATTTCTAGCCGATAGTGTAATTTTTTGAAACATGGAAATATTTCCTTAAATCTGAAACATATAGGGCTCTGTATTTCAACTGGCTCTTGACTTGAGGTGGATCAACTAAATTTATTATTTTAATGGTCAAGATTAAATAAATGAAGAAATTAACTACCATGTGTTTTTGTTATTTATAAATATAATGTTTTTGTGTTGAAATAGTTTTATATGCTACCTTTAGTAAACATTAAACCAATAAAGAAGAAAAAGTGAGATAAGTTATTGGAAGTGATCCTTTTCAGACAAGGAATTGGCTGAATACCTGTCTGAAATAAAAATCCATTCAGTCCACAAGCTTTTACACAGCAAATTATATGGTCACAAGACATTTATCTAGATACATCTGCAGTACTGGTACACAATAATAAATAAACTATTTGACTATGTATTACAATGCTACAATAATATCTTCGTGAAATTATTTGAACCTCTTACATTTTAACCTCACTATCAGAACGTTACGTAACCTCTAAAAAAACATTACCGTAGCGTGAATAATGTTTGAATGTTACTGTACACTATATTTTATGCCAAAACTATATGTGGAATTGAAACGATGAAAACAGTTCATGAAAATACAATTCATGGTGTTCTAATCAACGGAGAATGAACTATATTTTTCAATGAAAAGTATGGGTGACAAAGTAATCACTTGTATAAATTTGTCAAAATTTAGAACCTGCTAAGCTTTAGACGTACAGACATAATAGTTGGGTGCATCATATAAGCTGTTCGTATCATTACTGACGACAGATGACAGAGAGATATACAACTGGTTATTGTAAGTCTGCCTTGAATGTAATGTTTTGCAGTTTCTGATTCAAGTCAAGTGTGAAACAGTGCGTGCCATGCATGCAAGATAGCATTGGGTTTCTGTTGTTACAAACCTGCATTATTTTAGAAACATCTAAGTGTAGTGTGGTGTTGTCTCAACTGAGTAGGTTTATTTTTGCTTTCTGTGGTGCAACATAAAACAATATAGTACAGTATAACATTAAGTGTGAAAGATGTATGTAGTATGATTGTGGTGAAATTTTGTACTTGTCACTTTCGTCTACTTAGTCAAAAATTTGGCATCAAGTTGTAGCAGTTAGTTGAAATTATATGAAATCATGATGTTTTGTACTAACTTTTGTATTCTAATGATCAGTGTACTTGTGCATCGCCAATGTAATTAATTTTGGAATGTTTGACTGTACCCATACCACAAAGCATGTGAAATAAATTTATATTTGCACAAAGCCTTGTGTTTTTTTCTACAGCTTACAGAATTTTCAGCAAATTTGTGCAGTATCTGAAGAGAAAGATTTTTGGTTTCCAATGAGGGATATCCCATGGTGAAGAGTTTAAAGAAATAAATGTGACTATGTCTAGTCTTAAATTGTATTCTGAGACACCGTGTTAATATCCAAATTTTTTGAATTTTTAAATTTTATACTGTGACCTAACTAATTTTAAGACTGGATATTGATTGCCAACATTGTGTAGACAGGAGCGTTTATCAGCGTCACTATGACTGCGATGGTTGTGGTGGTATCTCCTGAACACTGACGGTGGAATGTCAGTTATCAACTTGATTTTTATCTGTTGCAAGTAACATAAGTGAAAATATGCATCTATTGTGAAATCATGTGGATACATCTACTGGCTGAATATAATCAGTTATAGTATAGAACTGTATGGCCTCGTTAAGTACCACAAAGTGGTGTACAGTTGTGTCTAAGGTCGGTACATAGCAGATGTAGAGGGTTTTGTTCATCTTGCCTCTCGTTAGCTTGCTGCTATTCAGCAAGTTGACGCAGCTGCCATCAAGTCATATTGTTCACATGTGCAGTTACAGACTTTTAGTTTGAGGTAAGATGGAGTAGGGTAGTGTACCTGTTACACGTGTGTAAGTCTAGGATATAGATTTAGTAGAGTGATATAGTCGTTATCATGAATTTTTGTGTTATGTGTCATAACTTTTCTTTTGATTAAATGCATGGAACTTTAACGTAAATGCATAATAAAATACATATTAATAGAATTATAGGCAATGTAAATCTTTGTTTGCAGTTACTGTTGTTATAAATCTATTTGCATTTAGAAAATTCTAATTACTTTCTTAACTACAATTAGATCTGTAGTTGCTGTAATGTCAAACATTGTTTTATGATTTCTAAAATTCTGTTAATATGTATTCCATTTTGCAGTTACGATGAAATTACATAAATGTACCCAAAAGAAAAGTTATGACACGTAAAAAAACTATAGATGGCGACCATCTTTCCCTCTTAAGGGTGGCACCTACCCATGCAGTTAGAGGCTCGGTAGTGACAGAGCTATAAGGGCGACCTTGAAATGTGCATCAAATGCAACATTGCCTCAGTGAGCCAAGCACTGAGCTAACATGCAAATTCCAGCCAATCCATCTGCTATGGGACTCGAAGCAGTGATCATATAATATTACTGGTGGAAAATGTGTAGCATGGTTCTGTGTAAGTTTCTATATGAGTTTCACATACATTTGTTAATTCATCTTGAAGTACGGCAGCCTGATGAGGCCCTTTATAGCTATGTTGGAGAGCTTAGAACCAATGTTATTAATGAGCGTGGTTTTTTAACAATAACATTGTGTCCTTGTTGTAAGTGTTTTTACTTGTAAATTGGTACGATGGATACATGTGGAATGGTTCTGTAAAAAAAGTATTAATGCACGCATTGCCACATATTTGAAGTACGGGTAGGCAATGCCCTTAAGAATTGTTACAGGGAAAGATTGCACTGTACCATCATAATTGAAAGAAAATGAATTAATTCATTCAAATAAATATGTGTTATAAACAGTCATGATGATATTTAATCTCAGTGTTGATATATTTATAGAAGGGTTTCGTGACAATGTGACGGCTAAAAAATGGGGGTTGCATGTTATTTCTCTGTGGTGACTTGAGATATTAACTTGGGCATTTGTGAATGGTAGCTTGCTAGAAACAGTTTGGTTTGCTATTCCAATGGCAACAGGAGCAACATATTGTAGTTAATGCATACAGTCCTGGTGTGTCCTATGTTGTGAATGTGTTGCACAAAAAGGAAACTTATGGCTGACACTGTATGGAGCTAGTAAGCACTGCCCCATTCACATTGTGTCTTTTTGTTGTGTGATCTGATTTGCACAAAGTGCTATGCCTCATTTTAATAATACGCTGATTCTTGTATCACCAGCCTGACCGCTCAGTATTTACTTCATGTTTGCAATGGCTGAGTTTATAAATTGATTAATATGAGTTCTTGACAGACAAAGATTTTCCGATGTTATATCACATATCTCAAAAAATGTATAGTGAATATGTGAAAATAGAGAATTTGAGGAACCAAGCAAAGTAAAGAAGTTAACCTGATTAGTGAGGTAGTTATATTTTTATGCTTTCGAATTTTATTTTTTGTAACCTTCTTGACAAAAAAATCTTCTTTACCTGAAATTGGTCTCTTTTAGCTACGTTGTAATATCTTGTCTTCTCCAAGCTTGTAATCATGCTACCATGGCTACAAACATTTTCTTGGTATTACTTCTTTGTTAAATAACACTGAAAAACATAAGTTCCAAAATGTGAAAATATCAATGTTTTAATGAGCTCCCTATGAAATATTGATGATTGAGATACACTAGAACAAGCGATAAAAGAAGTCTCTTCAGTTTGAGATAAAAATTATTTGTGATGACTCGCAGGTGTCGTCACATTGCTGACCATGAGCATCGTGCCAGTTGCCTGTCTGTGTGTTTCTCACATAACTAACGCAGCTCCCTTGTGTTTACAGGAATGGAGTCAACGCAGATAGTGTGGCAAGCCATGCATGCAGCAGGCAGCTTCAACCGACATTCAGGTGCAGGGTTGCGAAGCTTCACCTGCCCCAAGTGTCGTCGTAGCTACAGCAGCAAGGGCACACTGCAGCGTCACCTGAGGTACGAATGCGGCAAGGCGCCACAGTTCCAGTGTCAGTACTGCTCCACGAAGGCCTCGCAACATGGCAGCCTGCTGCGTCACATCCGCCGATACCATCAACTTAACTTTTAGCCCGTCTTGGCATTACGTAAAGACTTCTCAGACAATGATAACTCTTATGTTACAGGGCACAGATATTTTCCTACACTCTGGTTTATTATCTCCTGAAAAAGAGGACTATCGAAATTAATGCAAAGTACATTAGTTGGAATTATTACAGGCAGCATTGTTTGCAAAATTTGCTTGAAAAATTTGGCCAGTCTTAGTATAATTTTTTACTGCAGAAGACTATGTTAAACAAATACATTACCTGGAAACAATTTTGCTTGTAAAGTTGGTTAAAACTACCTGTGATTGCTCCTTTGCTAGGTTTTCTGTATTGACTGTAGCACGTCATCTCCCCAGGGTCAGGGACATTCGACAGAGTAGTAGGTTTGTTCCTAGTTTGAAATAATTTAGTGGTTGGTCTGAAAAAAACTTTGTTTTATTTTTCACGTGATCACTCTCACGTCACAGTTCTTTGATCAAAACTAGTGCCTGGAAATACTTTGTTGCCACCTGTGGCACAAAACAATTTTAAGTCATCAAGTTTTGCGGAGGGCACGTAGTCTTGCGGTGCATAGCCTGCTGGTCTAGTGATGCGATACTTACTCAAGATAGCAGAAGGGAACAGTTCTTGAGGCTGCAGCTATGTATGTTGTGTATTCCACTAGCCAACCTTAGGCCTATGTGTGGGAAATTTTCTCAACACAGAACTCACCTGACCAAAAAGATGCAAATGCCAGATGAAAACAAAAAAAAATTACAGTGACTCTGCTAATTAGGCATAAACATATATATTTGTAATGTCTCCACTTATTAAATTTACTTCACTTGTTGCTGTGAGACACTGGTTCTCGTAAAATAAAATACAGATATTGTAACAAATAACAAAACTAATAATCAGCAAATGTAACGTATAAAAACCAAATGTCTACACAACTAAACTTTATCTGAAATACCTGAATAAGTACAGGTAAGTTGCTGTCACTTACCTTTCAGGCTTAACCTACTCATAACAAAATAAACTAACTTTGGTGGTTGGTTCACTAGTCTGGAGATGCGGCCAATACACAACACCACGTCTCCAGAATACCTAAATAAACTTTCTACCTGAATGAATACTGAGGCAGGGTGGTACTAGTAAAATTACTAAACAAACACTAACCTACACCATGATCTTAGATTACCAGAGCCGTCATCAATTAACAGACCACGACTAACTCTGACAACACACAACATAAACAACAAACATCTAACCACCCCTGCCTAAATAAAACAAATGCCCTTCTATCGCAGGCCCCTACTAAAACTATACGCAAATTACACTAATCAAACAAGTATTTGGGGGCATCCACCAAGAGACCTGCGATAAGCTACATTGTACTTCCTCAAGGAACTAAACCTAACCTAACCTAAAAACACAACTACAGACTAAAGGTCGTAGCTCAACACAGCTACGTGACCTAAAACACATGATAAAATAATACCAGTGGTGGTGAGGGGGGGGGGGGGTAGAGCTTACACAACACTCGCTTACTTCTACGAAAGGCAGGCTTACTAGAAAACCGGGGATCTAAGTTTGTGATGTCCTTAAACAGGTTCAGGTTTCTGCCTCTACTAAATTTTGTAAACCTTCAATAGGTTATAAAGTTACTAAAGACCAAGAAAATGGCGACACTTTTCATTCTGAAAGGAAAGACTTGAACAGATCTAGTTTTTTTCTGTTTATTTAAAAATAAAAATAGTAATCAGTCTTACTAGAACAGGTACAATAAATTAAAGATTTTTATAAAAACAAGATAATAAAAGGGATTGATTTCTTTGAAACAGTTAGTGCTAATTAAAGGCATGATTAAAATATAAGTTTACATTTTGACTGGTTTAAACAGTTAATGCATAAAGTTAGACCAACGTAAATTAGTAATTTGAAAGAATACTTAATGTTTTGGCGTGTCCAGCCACTCCCAGGTAAGACATCCTTTGCCTCGAAATCAAACAAATGGAAAAGGGCTCCAGCCCTTCCGTCTTGATAAAAACAATCTGCGACGTTATAAACTTGACTCATTTTACTGCCCTAGACCACAAGTTCACATTTTACTTTTTATACCGAAATGAAATAACGTTAATTAAATTTCAACCACAGGCGAGCTACGACATTTAGTTACCTAATTTAACTATTAGACTACCAGACTGATTAAGTTTTAGGCCGCCTTTGCGGCCAAATCTCCCGGAACCTACATGGTTAATTCACAATCCGACAACTGACCAACCGGTCCCGTGACTGACTGATTGAACTGACCGAACTGACTTCCCAACTGAACTGACAACTACGAAGCTCAGTCCTAATATAAAAACTGGTCTGCTGACGTTTATGAACACCACTTAAACGTTTCGCTGTACGGGAGGTTAAAACTTCAAAACACACCTAATCTTCCCCGAACGGTGGTGAGCAAACACGCAGTGCGACAGCACTGCCAACTGGCAATGACGTCAACTACCCCAGGTGTCCCAACCATTACAGAGTTGAGGACGAGAAAGAAAACAGCAGACAATCGTCACTCACGCACAGCTGTTCCTATTGTAGGCTATTACATCACGAAAACTTGTGGTGTTAGTGCAGTTATCTAGACGATGCAAGCGAACGTGTTGGTACAAATAGAATGCACGTGGCTGTGAATAACAACCTTGCCTCAGCGCGATTTACAAGCAGATGTACTGTGACATTATAAACTGCAGACAAGTGTTTAAACTACGGATGTTTTTATAACAGGGCGCACGTGTGCGCCAAGGCCCAAATCACTCTACATGAAAACAAGATGACCGCATCTTAGCAAGAAAAGCTTTACCATAAATAGGCTCTCGGCCCAACTAAAATCAAATATGGATCCGAACAAAAAAATAAAAACTGGACCTTAACTTTTATGATCGCGACAATATTACACTATTCGTTTACAAATGTCTAATATTTGAATTTGTATTTATATAAAGATAAAGGTACTAAAGAAATTATTCCTGCCTGTTGCATAATAATTCATACAATATACTTTCTTAAACCCTAATAACTTGTAGCCATATATTCAGTTTTGTTTCATTTACATAAACTGTATTTTATGTAAGTTGTTAAGGTAGGGGTTCTTTGCAACCAGTGTGTATTTTAATCTCATTATTTTCCAAGGTCTGTAGGTCAGCCCAACATAGCTGATACCTACCATGCTGTTGGAGTTTAGTGGTGCTCTCCTCATACCACCCAGCTTTCATAGGGTGATCAACAGTTAAATTCTTCTTTATTGGTTGTACCAGGCTAACTAGCAGGTACAGTAAAAGAAACTTCCGGTTTTCACCAAATTATGTTATTTATTTTGATACCGGCCAACATTTTGCAGCAGATACTGTTCCTCTGATTACTGTTGCTTTACGGAGTAAAAGTTTCGAAACATAAGAACTGGTACGTACACCAATACTAGAGAAAGAACACTGACGCATGGCACGTGGAGAATTTCTCGTGGCCTAACATTTCACTCCCGATTACATATTCTTGTTACTTGGGACAGCCTCTGTCCCTTCATGATACTTTATCACTTGGTAAAAATTTCGAGGACACCTAGCGTCTTAACTGCCTGCAAAAACATTTGAAGCTTCTTTATCATTGTCCACATTACCTGACCTTCTGTAATACATGCACATAATAAATTAATACATTGAATCCAGTAGTACACACCTCTTAGCATGGCAACTATAAAATAAAATAATTTTAACATACAAACTTAAATTTCAACAGTTTCTCTACACAATGCATTACTATTGTATATCACTTTGCTGCTTTTGCATTCTGCCAGTGTTCCATTCCTATTTCATCTCAACTCAACTACTTTCGACAGAGCAGTTATTCAACAGGCTTGTTTGATGGGAGAGCCACTACCCTGATCTTCGTCCAGACCTTCTCTAATCCATGCTGACCCTGCCATTTGGATTTTAATTTTCATCACTTTCTTTTCTTTTTTTTTTTTTTTTTTTGTTGTGCATGAACTAGTCATCCAGAGTTCCCATTGGAGCTTAAAATTTATTGAGAGAGGTCTATGTCGTCAGAGGTTAAGATGCTGTATACGTATCAAGCTTTCAGCTTATATTTTACAGTGAAAATCCATGCTAAATTTAATTTCATTTCAGTGGCTCAATCTTAAAGAGAACTCTTTAGAACAAAATGTGTTTTTTAAATCTCTTGAGATGGCTGCTGACTTGTGCGTTAGAGGCTCTGAAACAATGGAATTGTAAGTGCAGCCTTGAAACATGCATTGTATACCACATTAACATGACGAGCTAAGTGCAGAACCAGCGTGCAGGAGTCCCTCCGATCTATTTTTACTATAGGACCTAAAGCTGTCTGTAGCAAAGTTCAGTGAACAATTTTATTCTAGTTTCACATGCAGCCAGTTAATACATTTTGAAGTACGGCAATCTGAAAAGGCACCTTTCAGCTATGTTCGAGAGCTTCGAAACAGTATTTGTAATGAGTATGTTGACTTCGCAATTACGTTCCGTCCTAGTCCGAAGTGTGTTTCCTTTTATACATTGGCACAATGGTCTTTTGTAGTATGTTTTCATAAAAAAAAAGTATTTAAAAATGCATTATAACACATTTCAAGCACCTAGTAGGCAACCTTTAAGAAAGACATAAGAATGAAAGAAATGTGACAAAAATGAACACAAAATTTAGTTAAATATTGAACTAAAGTACATTGTGGCTTAACTTGGTGAGTCTCTTGTAAGTTTTGAATTCACACGTTAACGTCCTCCGTGCTTCCCCTTCTCCTTTAACACTAACCACTCTTCATCCCGTCTCTTCATCCCAAGTATACCTGAGATGTAACAAAACAACCCTCCTAGTATGCCCCTGATCCAGGCTGTGTATGGTACTGCTCATATTGTATGATTAATACATCATTAGACAAGCAACCATTATAACTTGTTTTTAGGTACGTTGCTGTTTGTAATGTTGTATTCCATATTTAGTAGTAAAAAAAGTTTTTATTCTTTTATAGGTATAATTCACTATTTTTGATCTTGCTAGCTGATATAGGCTGTTTATGGTAAACTGAGTACTTTTGAAGACAGTTTTCGCAAAAATTATTTATCAAAAAATGTATTTTATTATGCTCTTCAGGTGTTGAATTTTGAGAAACCTAATATTTAGGCATTGTGAGTGTTACCATGCCACAGTGTTGGTAACAATGTTGAAAAGGTTTGAATTGGCTGAAGAGGAAAAAATTACCACAGATTCAAAAGTGCTTAGTTTTCTGGTGAATTACCTATAGACATGTGGCTAGTAACAAGTGTGTAGATGTGAACAGAGGAACTTCTTAGGTCTGTGCTAGTTGTAGGTCATGTATCCATGACAGAGTCAAGTGTAACTGACTGTGCCTTGTAACTTAGTGTACGTTTATTCTGGATTCACTCTCATTCACTCACGTAATACATGTGTATAACAGTTGACAGTTGAAAATAAAATGGTAGTAATGCGTGCATTAAGATATATCACTCTTGATAGCATTGAGATAACCAAGACTTTGTAATTTTATCAAAAATATTTTTTTAATTTGTTGTAACAGATTTTGGTATTGACCATTATTTGTAACTATTGGTGCCATAAACTTTGATTTTACTTAATAAAGTTATAAATACAGTGAGTATTATGTTGTGTATTTTTCCCCAAAACTATATATTATATTCTTATAGTTGGCTGTTGTAAATTATGCTTTGATAGACGAAGCAACACATTTTTCAGTATGCAAATATCAGAAAAATTCTATGGGTATTTTGTCACAGAAATAAACTTTGGTGTATTTCATATGACATAAAAATCTAATCTCAGAAATTGTGTTCAGCAAAAAGTCATTTATGATAAACCGTAAATTTTTCCATTTGGTTTTGTAGTTGCATAAGTATGTCAGGTAATGGCAGTAAAATATTTAATTAATAGTTTCAAATAATACTACTGAATATTGCATTGTTTATAGAGAGACATATTGTGTGTTTCTTGTAATATGAACTGACCAATATACGTGTGCAAGTCAAGTGAGAAATTCTATAAAATCAGACTGTCTGCAGTAAATAATATCTTGGTGGAAGCAGGCATGTGTTGGGGAAATCATCTGATAACACTGCGAGCAATGTCCATAGAAATGGTTCAGTGTATGATGCTGACCTATTGCAGGAATTATTCAGAAATAATTTGTATTGTAATGCCTTCTATCACACTTTCAGTCTTATGTAGATATATCTGATATATATGTTTGTTGCCTGTGTTATGACATACCTATTTCTGAGGCCATAATTTTTCTTGTGATCTTCAAATGACAAAGATCCGGGTTTAGGCGACTGGCACCCTGGGCCAGTTGAACCTACTGCTCCTCTCCCCCACCCCTCCAACAGATTTTATGTTTTATGTTCTGGTATGTTCATGAGGTCAATGTTGCAGGTTGGCTGTATGTTGCAGAAAACTGATGGTTGGTATATTCACTATAGTTTGTAATTGTGTTAAATTGATGTTTTTATTTAAAGCAAGAAAATAAATGTATCTTGACGTGAGTTGCGCCCCTCGTCCACCCACTCCTAACTGCTGCCCTGGGCAAATACCAAGTGTGCCCGGTTATAACACACAGTCTGCCGTCGACCTCACATTCAGATGTGCCTTGCTATAATTCTTGTTTACATAATTACTCTGAAATACACTTTTGAAAAACAGTTATATTTCAGTGTTGTTTTTCCGTCTACACCTGTAGAAAACATTTTCAGTGAATATTTTGCATCTTACGCTATAATGCAAATATAGATTTTAATGTAACGCCACAATGATTTGATTTTCTATAAACATTTCTAGACGACAAATTTTTCGAAGCGTGCACCTTTGTCTACTTTCACTGACACTTTCTGTTCTCTCGAGTACCAATGACATCAGTAGTCGTCAAGGTGAGAGGGTTTCATGGCAGTTTAACGAGGTCTAAAGAGCCAATGAGGATAAAGTGAGGTGAAGGGACAACATAACATCCATGTCTAAGCTGGTACTCAAACCCAGGACCTCTCACACTCGTAGACTGGTGCCTAACCAACTATGCTACGGAGGCCGGCAGCAGTCATTGTTGCCTGTGACGAAGATTCAACAGACGAATTATCCTTGGTGACCATCGATGGTCGCCAGCTGTACAAGAATGATAGCTAATATCACTGAAATAACTGGCCGGTGAGATCTGGTGGCATGTGTGTTACAATCTCAGTGAGATTGTATAGTATTGTAGGTTCTAGTGTGAAGAAGCTCAGCAGGAGTCGCAACCTGCCTTGCGAACACTGTCTGAAAAAAATATATTAGTTACTTAAAATTGCTTACTAGCAATATGTTAACAATTCGCAACTACAGTATACGAAATACTGCTACAATTGAAGACATTACCACTTATAAGGTATTCTTTATGTAAAAAATTGTACTTTTTGTGGTTTTGGCAAAGTGTAACAACAATACAAAAAATATACAATTCTGTATCACTGTTTCTAGACCTGCCCGCAGTAAGCACTAGGATATATGTTTTTTAGGCTATTTTCCAGAGGCACATAAATGTTTGTACTATTCCATAAATTGTTTAATATAAAATAAAAAAGTTCCCAGTTGTAATTGGAGCAGTCATTTAGTACTTACGAGTATAATTTTTCAATTTAAATTATCTTATTAGTGTTGAGCGTGGTTTTTTTTGTAAGTCCATTTTATTTTGACGGTTCATTACACAAAAACTGTTGCAAGTAAATTTATTTTATATAATAAAAATGTCAATAGACTTAATGTCAACAACTTGACCAGTATTTGGTATAAATATACCATAGTGAGTATATATTTACAAAACAACTTTAACCTCTGCTGCATTGACTACAGTGTTGATTCTAGTACTGCTTTCTAAACCATACAGAAACATGGCTAACATCGGCCCTGCATTCACTATATGCACATAACCTGGTAGCAGTATGTAAGCTGATGCTTTATATTCACAGATAATTGTGGCAAGAAGTGATTCAAAAATGTATTTTAAGGCAAAAGTCTGTTATGGTATTTGTAAAGTTGGTATTTGGAAATTTTTTACAATCTATAATCTATACATTACAGGATTATGTAAAGTATTGTGTATTGAAAAATCATCAGACTCAATATATGTATCTGGGTGTATTGTGTCGCATACATAGTTTTATTTCATTAAAAAATGTATCATGTGTAATCACCATGTGTGTTTAAATTTTTTCAGAACACTTTCCTTTCTTTGAACTACACATATAAATTCTTATATTACTATGTTTTTTATTCCAAGTGTGTGTTCATGTGTACATTTTTAGGACACTTTTATGTTAGTTGGAAACCGTACAAAATTCAGCTAAGTTAAATAGAGGATATTGTTTGTAATAAAGTGAGACTGATGTGACGATCATCATGTATCATGCATTGTCTCAATGTGAGTGTTGTGGGAGGTGCGTGTAGTCCGCGGCTGATAGGGTCCTGTGTGTTGTCTTCCTTAGAGCTGTACGACATGTGGGGCCTGCCAGACGTTCCCCTCACGGAGCCTCTTGCCTTCAGGCAGAACTTCACCTGCCCTAACTGCAGCCGCGTCTACAGCTTCAAGGGCAACCTGCAGCGTCACCTGCGGCTCGAGTGTGGCAAAGAGCCACAGTATGGTTGTCCATACTGCCCGCGCCGCATGGCACAGCCGCTCAACCTCAACCGCCACATCAAGTTGTGCCACATGAGGAACTCTGCGACCATGTAACAGACCTGAAGCGTGGCTTGCTTTGCAACGAGCAACATCGCACATTCTTAAAACTTCAAGTTGTGTGTCCTTTGAAAGACAGATTGTAATTCACAGTGATACTTTTTTTACTTTATTTTCAAGTCTGTACTGAGGTAATATCTTTTGTTATCTACCTGGTACAATGGTATAGTTAAACTAGTTACTTTACTTGGCGAGGAAATTGTGGTCAACATCTGGTTTTGTACTGAGCTGTTTTACTGAGAAAGAATAATGCCTTAATGTTTTAGACATTCTCTAAGAACTGTTTGTAAATAGTTCACCATGTTGACCACTGTCTTCTTGGATAGTTTTTAGACGCAGACAGATAAACTTGTGTTGGTGTAACAGATGTGTGTTGGGACAGGAAGAATATAATTTCACCTCTGTATTTAGAAGGCATTCAGACAGGCGCCTTAGTCTTTGTCGTATGACTGGGTAAGTTTTCTTTCTTTCCTTCATCTTCCCACCATTTTTCAACTCTCCTCTATACTTCCTTTCATATTTTGTTTCTTCCTCATAGTCTGTTACTCACGTTCACTAATTCTAACATACTTCTTGGTTCTTACTCAACTTAGACCTTCCTGACATATCTATACCACCTCAGTCTACCTTCTCAACTATCTCTACCTGTTCTTACTTTTTTATTCTTTCTCACACCACTTCATCTCATATTCCGTCTCTTCTTGTTACCATCGGTCTTGTATTTTTGAGACTTATGACTATAATTTTGTGTTGTTTTTTTTACTAATGCGTTTGTTTGGCATTTCATATATGTACTGATGTAATGAAATTCACATGAAAAATAAAAATTTCTAGACTTTAATGTAACAAGTGTAAATTGAGTGCTCATTCCAAAGCATAATGTGTATTTGTATTGAGTTGTGAAAGTAGTAATGAATATTCAACAAATTGACTCAACCTTATTTTAACCATACTTAATGATGAGAATGCATGTTTCATGCACTTGACTAACAAAATGTAGTAAAATGTCTGTTTCTATTGTAATTAATAAAATTTTTCTGGCCTCTTTATTTTATGGAAAATTGAATTGTTTTTTACTGTGTAGACCAAAGTGAAAATCTAGGGATTGTCATATATTTGAAGTACTCTTACTTACGGGTTAATACTAAATAAGTAGGTACCAGGCAAAAATTGTTGGTTTTAAACTACACGCAGTCTAAATTCCACAGACCTGCCAGTTGGGTTTACAGTTGTCGCTGTGTGTGTGTGTGTGTGCTGTTACCTGAAACACTTTTGTTCTTGTTCTTTTGATTTATTTACTCTTGCTTCAAGTTTAACAGGATATATAAGGCATTATGTTATATTAGATTCAATACTAAAGAACCTTAGATGGGAGATACAAATTTGTAGGTTTGCACTGTAATATAATCCTCTGTTACACCTCTTTGCAAGTATACAATGTGCTATTCAATGTGTTGTCTCTACGTGAAAAACAACAATAAATACTTACATGCTAGTGTTTATTTTATAATACATGTTTGACTGAATGATCATTTACGATCACCCTGTTAGCCCACACCACATGAGACATACCCGCTGTGCTGTGCTGCATTAGTTATTGACTGATTATCAGCCAATGAGATACAGAATAGACGACTTGAAAAGAGACGGATCTTCAGTCAGGTGTGGGAAACAATTCCTATTTCCATGGATACCGCAGTCGAACATAACCTTCATTTAGCTGTTTGGCTTCACATGTCCCGGATGATATGTACGTCAAGAAAATTGACTATTTGTTTGGAATATGCAGTTTTTTTTAAGATAATCATTAATCTTAAGTATTTGCATATCTTAACCATGAAATTGGAACTAATATTTTTTACCATTGCGTGCAAATCTATGAATACGCAATATTTTTGCTTTCTGCAATGACCAACTAACAAATCAGCATGTTTGTAAACAAGCTTTGTTTCCCACAGTATTTCCCCTGCGGTGTGACGTCAGGGGGTGTGTACTTCAAGTCGTCCATTGACTGTGTTACAACCAAGTAATGCAAAATATTTTATGTGTTTTATTAAGAAATGTTGTCATTTCAGCAGGAAAAAGAATTATACTTCTTTGTTTCCTGAAATGATTGTAGAAGTTGCTGCATAGTTGTTGCACCATATTGATGAACGGTAGCATGACAAGGAAACAATGATCCTGCATAATTCTTCCTCTGGTGCAGAAACATTTTTCAAGCCCGAGCAATACTCTGGCATAGTCTGCAAAGTTTTATAAGACGTGGAGGGACGACCTAAAGACCACATAGAATATTTTCTTAATGAGCGAGGTGGCACAACTGTAACACATTGGACTCACAGTTGGGAGAGTCCCGAGTTCGATCCCTGACTCTGGCCATCCTGTTTCAGGTTTTCTAAAATAACTTAAGGCGAATGGAATGGTTATTCCAGTTCCTGTCATTGTGTAAAGTTGTGTGTCAGTGTCTTTAATGATCAGACGTAAAGTCCATTTAACTTACATTAACTGTTTACGTTTCTCTTAACAGTCCACTATCCTCTTACAGTTAGTTTTTGTTTTCTTTAGAACCCTCATTCCTGACTGGCTGACCAGACACAATTTTTAGCAATCCTCCTTTTTTTACTTATGTATCAACATTAGTTTTTTTTTCTCAGCATAAATTTATTACATTAATGCTGTTTATAATCGCTTATAGAGCCAGCTTTCTTTGAGGTACATATGTGAAAAATGCCATAATTTTTTTCAGAAATTTGCAATTGTTTATTAATATTGAAATAACTCCATACGAATCAAAGTGTAATCAAATTGGAAAACATTTCTACTAGCATTTAAAGGTTCCGTTAATCCGTTGCAACTGTAAAGATATTTTTTTCTAGAAAAATGTCCTTAAAAAATAATTTGTAAATTATATTTAAAAAAATACAGAGCCGATATATCGCCCTCTGGCATTTTACGCACAGACATTGAAAGCCGATATTTGGGCTCTTGGCACTGAAATGGTTAATGTTATGTTTTCAACCATGTTGACATAAAACTCTACTGTTGTGTTGAACACCTGGGGAAGAAACTGCAGCACACAGCTATGTGAATTTTGATGTAAACGCTTAAATGTTTGTCATAAAAGTACCGCCTACCACATGTTTCACACGTTTTTAATGAAATTACTTCACTTGTGCCTATTGTAGCAATGTAAGAAAAGTAAACACACAAAATACACTGTAGACAAGGTCTGAATGTCATTGTTTAGACACCATTCACATTGAAACACTCTTTCAAAGCCCTCCAACATATTTAAAAACTGCCTTTTCAGACTGCCATGCTTCAACATGTACTAACTGGATATATGTGAATCTCGGAACTCTGATAGAAATTTGCGCTGAACTTTGTTATAGGCTGTTCACCAATGAAATTATATGATCACCTTTTCAGTTCCCGTAGTCAAAATGGATCATCGGGAGGGAGTTCTGCACGCTAGTACAGTGCTTGGTTTGTGGCACCGGTGCAGTATTGGTGCCTGCTTCAAGGTCACAATTATAGCTCAGTTGCTTTGATCCTCTTACTGCACATATAGGCGGTATCCTTAATATGGCCACCTAATTGGCTGGACGTATGTTATGTGTCTGAGACTGACAAGAAATATAAGCACTTAGGGGAACAAGGGCCACACATCACGCAAGTCATTGAACTGGCGTGCAGTATTCTCACTGATAGTCTGACCCCATATTTTATTGCATAATATAAAAGATAAAGTTGTGTTGTATGTGCATATACCACATCAAATATTATGTTTAAAGATCTTTGTACCTTAAAATATTCCTGAAAACAACAATTGTCACAGTTTGACTTTAAGTTTAGTAGAGGACCTAAAGTTTGCACATGACATGCTATTCCTAATCAGACATCCCTCATGTATGTTGAATGTTTTGCTGAATCTCTGCATAGTGTTTGGCAACCTGGGCAGGCTGTAACCTTCAGACGGCTTGGTACATAAATAAACTTAAATATATTGTTTGTCAGCAGTTTTTAATTTTTAATACAGGCATTTGTGTAGACTGTGAATTATGCTTCAGTGTGATTTATTGCATTTTGATAAGTCAATTTGTTTTGCTTTCAAGCATAAAACCATTTTATGCAAATTTAGGCTTTGACATGTCATTATGCAAAAACAATAAAAGATAAAAAAATTTATTTCAGTAAATAATAGTAACAATATATGTGTATAAAACAAACCATATATTATACAAGTATAAAAATTATTAAAACAACTAAATTTTCCTGTGGCCTCCCTCCTTAAAAGGAGTTCAACTGTATTTAAGTCAGTCCTTGCACATTAATTTACTACAGCACTTATAAATCAAACTATTTAATATCCAAGCTAATGTCGATTACTAGGTTGACTTTGTAATGCAGTATTGAGCAGGACATTTAACATTTACAGTAACATGTACATATGTACTTAAAATAATTTAACTTTCAGGTAGGTGAACATAAATTTATACACATTTTATGTACTGCAGTGCAGCTATGCGAAAACAGTGCCTTTCATCTGTGCTTTGATGTTCACTTAATTTGCGAGTACAATTCCATCAGTACTTGTGCAATTTTCTCTGAATTTCAAATGAAATTAATTGTAGTGTAACAGTGGTGTCAGTCAAATTTGCTCTATGTACTTATCAGTAATGACATTTGAAATTAGTGAAGTTTCGTACAAGCCATAAAAATTGTTTTACGTTACATTACACTGTTGAATGATGCCATATATTCGTACTGTTATGTTTCCCTGATGTTTATCTTATCTCTTTACAAATTAGTGATTTATTCGTACCAGTCGTATTAACGTTTTTGATTATATGTATAGTAAACCCTCTTTTTATTGGACCTTTATTCAGCAGACTTAGTATTTAATAGACAAAATCTGGCAATTCAAAATTATTCCACCGTCGGGTCTACTTGTCACATGCAGCACATGAAAGACCTACCTGGTTATTGTGCTTTGGTGAGCGATATCAGGCGCGCACACGGATAGTCGCATAAGACAGTAGGCAGATTTTCAGTTGCACATCGGTGTATGTGCCATGTCCGGGCAAAAATGATAGTCTACCTGAATTTTTTACGAGACTGTAAGATCAAAATCACACGACCTGGTTAGTGTGCTTTGGTGAGTGACATCAGCCGCGTGCACATATAGCCGCGTAAGACAGTAGGCAGAGCTATTTTTAGTCATGTTTCTGGGTATGTGCCGTGTCTGGGCAAGAATGACGGTCTACCTGAATTTTTTACGGGACTGTAAGATCAAAATCACACAACCTACCTGGTAAGTATGCTTTGGTGAGTGACATCAGCTGCGTGAACGGATAGCCGCTTAAGACAGTAGGCAGAGCTATGTTTAGTCACGCTTCTGGGTATGTGCCGTGTCAGGCAAGAATGATAGTCTACCTAAATTTTTTACGGAACTGTAAGATCAACAGCGCAAGACCAACCTGGTTATTGTGATTTGGTGAGTGACATCAGGCGTGCACAGATAGCCACGTAAGACTGTAAGCAGCTAGTAGCTCATAAGAGTTTTTACGTGTCCGGGAAAGAACTACTGTCATGTCTGCTTAAATTTTTAACACAGTTGGTGTAAGGGTTAATAATTGTGTGGTTTTTTTTTAATAAAATGGTATCTGCAACACGACAGAAAAGAAAGAGAGTAATTTTGACATTAAGTTAAAAAAAATATAACTTGTAGAAGAGTTAGAGGCCGGTGTTTTGTTAGCAAAGTTGTTGTGTGCTGATTATGGTGTCAAGAAACAAACTGTGTCGGACATTCGTAAAGCAAAAGACAAAGTTAAGAGTTATGATTTGAAATATGATGTTGAACAAAAAGGTAAAAAAGAAAGTAGCACTGTTGGACCCAGGAAACACGTGAAACTTGCTACTGCATCTTCGTACAACGAGGCAGTATATGTTCAACAATGCTTGTGTGCTGTAAATATGCGATAGACGAGTTGAGATAAAATCTTCTGCGAAGAAACTAGCGCAACTCATGCCGTTATATATGTAATAAATAAACACTTTACTGTTGTGAAATACAAAACATTAGCTCAAGCTCATGTGTCACATGTTACCACGCAACGTAACATGAGACCAAGCTGATAGAAAACCTCCTTCTATCCCTCGCTTTGTACTATTTCACCGCCCTCCACTCTTGGTTATCTCAACGAGCGAACAAATGCGCATGCTTATCTTTCTACTCCCGCTAGTCGTCACAAACCTTCCCCCTCTCCCACTTCCACCGATTTGACAACAAACACGCTACGTTGCCACGCGTATCACACTGCTATGTATCTATCTGTTTGTTGTCTATTTCGGCGTGCAGATTTTGGCACTTCTCCGTTTACCGGACGTTCTGATTTACCGGACCACACCTCCCCCCCAATAGTTCAGTAAAACGAGGGTTGACTGTATTTAATTTAAGAACATTTAAAATACAAAATAATAATTTTAAAGAAATGTTTGACAACATCGTGTGAAAAAATTTTTCAGAGGTGATAAGTCGACTAGAATACTTCATTTAAGAACATACCTCCATTACAAGACCGTTAAAGAGCATATAAATTTGAATATCATCAACATACATCAGAGGGAGCCTAATTATCAGAGTCTCTCTCATCTGTGACTTTTCTTACTTGCAATAGTGTGAGCACTTTTTTTTTTGTTAGTTAAGTTAAGGTATCTGTTATTGGTCAATTTGGAAGGTATTTAGGCCTTGACATAACTGAAATTCAGGAATTTATAAAATTTAACAGAAGAAAAATTTGTTTTCTTAATTAAAAACACATTTTGCAGCATTCTCACTGTAGCAAAAAAAAATATATCAAGCTAGGAACATATTTTGAGTTTGCTACTCAGCCAATTTCATAATGATTTGAAACAAAATGCTATGCCACGTAAAATCAATTATTTTCTTTATATATTTCAGAATTGGTGTGTTAAACATATTACAATAAAGCATTTTGTAATTTTTATGTTGTTTATTATGTAATCCCAATGAGGTCTTCTGAATTTAAAGCAAATTTATGCCAAACCCTTCTAAAAATTTTGGGTAACAAGTGCTGCTGTGTTTGATTGTCTCGAGTTCATCGTTTCCGACACTAGCTTGTGGATTTTTTGTTGCAGATGGCCAAACATTTGAATTTGGTTTCCCAGCAGCATACGAAACAAGTGAAGGAAGTCTTCATTATTACAATGATGGTATAGGAGAGTCGGTGCCAATGGGCAGGAAGATATTTAAGTGCCCAAACTGCAATAAAGGGTACTCACTGCGGACGAACCTGCTGCGACATTTCAAGTTTGAGTGCGGGCAGGAGCCACGCTTTCACTGCCCGTATTGCCCTCACAAATCAGCCAGGAACGACGACATGCAGAAACACATCCAGAGGCGGCACTAGATGTACCTGCTGTCTCACGGATGTCAACAGTCGACGTAACGTTCTGAAAGGAACTCAAGCTGTCAACTGATGATTGTTGTAACTGTTAGTTATGGCCATGCTCCAGTCTTTGTACTGTTTTAGCAATAGTTATTTTTAAAATCTAAACGAGAGCAGATATCAGAAGTCTGTTTGACAGTTTTGTGTAAATGGATTTTGCTGTGATAGTTAATGTTTCCCAGACAAGAAATTATTCTGTTTTGGCTAATATGTCTATTAACAAAAAATTTTTGATAATTACATAATTAGGTAAAACCATAGTATTTATTCTTTGAAAAATTTGCCAAAATGGTGAAAACCATATGTAAAGAAATCTGCCAGAAATATATTTTCGATATCTGCTCTCGTTTAGACTAAAAATTTAACTATCATGAAAACATCAGAAACACGAAGCATGACCTGAACTGTTGTAATTGGCTGTTAAGATGTATTTTACTGATGTTGTACCGGCTTCGGTGAGAAAATTAATTCAATGAAATTGGAAGCAATACACTCGAGTGTTTATAATCACTAAACAAATCTCCTGTTCAAAACAGTCATGCATTAATAAAAGAAACAAAGTGGCAAAATAAACAAAAGAACAGGACAAGAAACAAATAAATAAATGCGATAAACACACAAAAATAAACACTTGAGAAAGACGACTAGGCCACAAGCACACCGAACAAAAGAATTAAAATAAAATAAATGTAAGGTGTTTAGAAAATGTAACTTAACCTTACTAGATACTTCAAAAATATTTAAAATGCCGAGAGGAACAATTGTAAATAATAAGACGTTGATTTGTGGTTCATTAAATAATGAAATTATTTATTTATTTCTTATTTAAGTTAAGTATTTTTTTTTAAATATGGAAACAAACAAGATATATAAATGACATTGAAATAAATTAGGCATGTAAGCCTATATGAATAGAGGTTATTTATTATTAAAATTATGTGCAAAAGATAGTATAGATAAAAGGGGTACCCCATACATTATTTATTACAGAAGTTAATTAAAACATAAAATTTTTAAATCATTAATAAAAAAATTATAGTATTAAAAATTTAAATTTTACATGGAAGCAACTACTGTATTTATTATTAAAACCAAACTTACTTATCAGGATTATGACGTGTCTCTTTAATAGAAAATAAATAGTATTACAGTAGCTTTAATTTTAAAGAAAGTAAATGATGTGTCCGATGGCACTTAGCTGTCCTGACGTCAAGCGTAGTGGTGGTGAGTGAAATGGAATCAGAGATGTAAGCACAGAGTTCCTTCACTGAATGCTGGAGAATGGAGATGATTGCACACATTCTCAGCAGCGACGAAAACACCAGTCCATTAGCTCAAACGCCGGGACGAGCCACAGGCACGAAACAAACCAAGATGGAAAAGTGGCCATAAGAATGTGAGGCCCAAAACTTGGACCCTCACTAAAAGAAAGGAACGCGAAATTAATAAAATGTGAACGCAAACTAACAAATAGAGAAACTCTCTGAGGACTGGTACTCACCAGAGGGCGACGAAAGAAGAAGAAACATGTAGCACTACATTTTCAGACAAAGCTACGTATGAAGCAGAAGAAAAATAAAAAAAAACTATTCTTGTAGACTACATGATGATATGAATAAAAAAAAAAAAATTAACAGTTAGGGCATCTTAAATCCCTACGTGTGCCGGAAAGGCACCAACACCGCAACAACACATTATGTCGTGTTCACTGCTGATCAACGAGTAACGAAAAATATAGGACGAGAGGTAACAGAGCGCAAACAATGGCGCAGCGCAGTAACTTAACAATGCCCCACTAGATGGCAGGGGCAGTCAGAATGAGGATGGCACGGGACTTTCACGTGAATCAGAGCTGCACAGCAAGGACGAAATCACGTGATAATCATACAGAGTACACGCACCCTGACACAGCAAATGTCCGCACTGCAGAAAGAAACAGTAAAATAAAGAAGAAACAAAAGTTTCGGCTAAGGAATGCAAAACGTAGCCGAACACATCCTGCTAACAAAGAACACGTTACTGCAGCCCGAATCGGCTCTACTCATAACTAACACGTGAAGGAAAGGGAAAGATAGACTGTAATGAAAAATAAAATGTACTGAAACATCCAGAATAAAATAAAATTACTGAATGACACCAAATTACTGTTAGTATAATGTAAACAAGATAATATCAATGAAATAAAAAAAAAAGTTAAGAAAATGAACCTAAATTTATGAGAATATAGACAAAACATTTTAATATATAAGTTGTGACGTATATAATACGGCACAATGTATAGTTGTAATTTGCTGTTAAACAATTACATTTTTCCGTAATTGATATAACTTTTCACTATACAGTTGCAACTTTCCTTTAATTGTTTGTTACTTTCCATGAATTGATTGTATCTCTCTGTTAAGCAGTGCAGCCTTCCATTAAGTAATTGTGAAGGAGTTGTACTTTTCTTTATAGAATTGCCATGGAAGTTTTTAGTCGTGTTACCTATAGCTCCTGAAACCAGATGTCTAAAGTAAAATATATTGAATATTTGTAAACTTTGGAAGTATTTATTTACCACATTATAGAAAACTAAAATTTGTAATAAAAACTTTTCATCATTATGAATGTTGGTAGTAGAGGCTGATGAAGAGAAATGTGGTCAACAAAGATTCTAAGTTTTGGTCTGGTGTACACAAGTTTTTCTTCAAACCACCAGAGATGCTCGAGAGATCATCATAAAATTGATGTATGTAACTATGATATTCCGAAATGACTGCAATACAAACCTATCACCTCATTATGTACCTTTTATTTGCAACCTAAAGAATAGAAAAGTTTGTTATATTTTACAAGCCCAGAGATTAGAACATTATTTTTAAAACACCGCCTCGTTTTTACAACTCTGAAAATTTAATTTTAGTGACATTGCAACTCCAATTTAGTGATCTTCAGTTGTATTAAGTACATTCATAATTTAATTTTTGTTATTTTAATAGACTGCAAAATATTAACAATTTCCATTTTTTTTCCTTTGATTAGTGCCATTATTTTTTTTCATGACAATTTCAAGCTTTAACTATAAAAAGATAGGAATTATTGCCAGTAAATAATTTGTAAATATTAATATTGTAACTGTTAATTTATAGTCTTTTAAAAATACTCAGATGTAAAGTAATAAATGTTTGAATAAAGATGAAGGTAATCATTGTGAAAAAATAATTTAGACTTTTTAATATTACAGGTAAGCTAACCACTATTTCACAAAAGGATTTTGATGAAGAAGGTGGTCTTCTCTAACATTACAGATCCTAAGAGATTTTTTAACGTTCAACTGAAGTCAGTTATGTAACTCAGTTTTTCTGTAATTCGTACATACTATACTTAAATTCAACTTTAAAAGAAATTAACACTTTTTAAAGTGTAATGTTTACAAGTTACAAGTTTTTTTGTAGAGGTTATAAATAAGACATATATATAACGAAAATAATACTGTAAATACCTTGTAACACGGGCAATGTTTTTCAAAATGATCAGCTCTGCAAAACTCTGGATGAGGGTGACATCAGGGCAACAATTAGCGTTCTGGGAGAGCCGGCCTTCTGGGTAGACAAACACTTGAGTCACGTTTCCACTCTGGTCTCTGACACACTCACGCACTATGTGCGGCGCACAACAAAGAGCCCTGAACTGAGGCTGTCTCTGCTGATTCATAATTTTTATTGTGGAACTTATCAACGCTCCCCATAACGCCCTAAAAGTTACGGGAGGGTAAAGTAAATTACTGTGCCGGGACAACTACATCATATACAATATGCAATTTGGACTGGGTGTGCTGTTTTGAAACTAAAAATTTTGAAATGCTTGTGTAATGTAATGTATGTTCATTTATTAACCCAAATACAATTTCGTTCTTTGCATTACGTTCTTGTACCTCAGGAGCAAAATGATTATGGAACCAGTCTCCAAATAGCGCATGTTTAGCCCAGGCCTTGGTGTTAAAATTTCAGAATACTGTCAATTTTCTTGACTCCGGTGGGTTCTGGGAATGATAAACTGTAAATGGTTTATGTTTCAAGTCTCTGGATGCACTATAACCACCATAACAGTGATACAATCTTTTACCACCATGAATGCTGGCACAAATTTTTCTTCCTTTGAAATGAATGCGTGTTATGGCATCTTCCATAGCAGAGCAGTTTCATCAATATTAAATATTTTTGAGGCATTTACTCACATTTCTCAATTATGTCTGCTAGGATAAAGTTAATTCTACTACAGACTGGAAAGAAAATGTGTTTTCTTATGTGAGAGTCTAGCACAGGGAAAATTTCTGCCACTAGTTTCGCTGCTATCGCTAAATGATCTGATAAAATACGAAACCATAGTAAAATTAAGTTAAAATGTGCTTGGAAATGACAGAAGTCGTTTAACCTAATTTTAAAGTTAAAAGGAACAAATTTCAGATTTTAAATTATCAACTTAATGTAACTAAAATTCAGGAAAGCTCTGTGATTGTTCAGTTAACACCCCTTACCTTAGCTAACTGTTAAGATTTTGGCTTGCTACACCTGGATCTGTAGCCTGTCTCCCTGGTTTTTATTGTTTTCATTATAATAATTTTTTTAATTCTAAATGAAGGCATTTGCCAAAAATTTGTTCAACAGTTTTGTTCAAAATGGGCTTTCACCATTTTTGCAAGTTGTATTTTCAATAGAGTAAATACTATGATCTTAGTTAACTGTGTCACAAACAAAATTGTGTGATTGTGAATAGATTTAACAGTTTAAACAGTGTAATTTCTTGTCTAAAAAAAAAAAAAGAGCTGTTTCAACTGTCAATATCTGTATTCCCAGGTTCCCTAACCAAATCCTCGTGCTTTTTACTGTCTGGTTTGTCATTTATTTTATTTGGTTGGTCCAACATTTGCGACCAAACTACTTTTTTCTGCTCAATTTAGTGACTTAACTCAATGCATGGGAGTGTCATTAATCATAGTGAACAAACAATACCTGAAGTAACAATTACTGTGTTAAATGAGGGATCAGTTTTAAAGGGGGCGATCAGTGTTAAATGGGGGTGATAGGTGTTAAATGGGGAACCAGGGTTAAATGGGGAACTAGGGTTAAATGGGGAACCAGAAGTTAAATGATGAACCAGGGTTCAATGGGGGTCCCTGGTAAAGTTGGAAGAACAGTTTTAAATGATTTAATGAAGAATCTATTTTAAATGTGGAATCAGTGTTAAATAAATTCTCGTAGTACAATTTTTAAAGGTTATTGGTCAAACAAAAAATCTCATGTAAATTTTTTAAGAGAAATTACAATGGACAAATAATGAAAACATTTTTGGCTCGTTATAATTTAAATGGTAAAAGTTTTAGAGCTATATTTCAGATATTAAGTATTAATAATAAAAAAAATTTGCCAAAGTTTCTCATATGACTATTGTTTTGAATAATTTACATAGAAAACTTTTAATTTGAAACCAACTCTGTGGTGTAAGGTTGGTTTGCATACCCCTTAATGTTCTTAAAAATACCTTTGTGTGTAAACATATTTGGTAAAATACGTACTGTTGTTTACAGTTTTACTGATTTAAGTTATTAACCAAATAATGCACCAGTCTTTTGTAGCTATTTTGATGAGAGAACGTTATGACAATATTTTTGCAGTTAGAGCAATTTAACAACAAATATAGCATCAAACATGGTATTGGCGTGGAAACCACTGAGAGTTATTCTTCGAGATCTCTGATGTAGACTGCAAACTTTACAGCTTAGGTAAGTAGCAATTTGTGAGAAAAATTGTATTTACAAAAAGTATCACATACGAGTACAAGTACTAACCGTGCCAGAAACCTACCCAGCAAATGTTAACACAGCATGCAAGGAATTCATAATACTTTCAGGGAATAAGTTGTTCCTTGAAATAGAAATTATAAAGTGAATGCAAGTTAGAATAATTGTTCACATTTCGACAAGTTTCAAACAATAGAGACCAACATTTTTCAGAGTGTCTGGAAAATATGATACTGTCATCACCATTTTTTTATTTTTATTTCTACCACATATTTTTTTTATTATTTTAGACACAAAATGTGACTAAATTTGGCTCTTATAAAAATTTTTTATCTCTCATAGTTTTCGCGTAATGGCTTGTTAAAGTCATATTTTGCATGTTTCCGTTTTAACGACTACACTTAAACCAACTGATATACCAAACTCAAAAAATTCACAGTGGATTTATACATTGCAGGCTACAATGGCATGCTCATAATAATAAAAAATACTTTGTATTTAAAAAAAAATTCATGAATTTTTTAAAACTGTTATTTTTAGTTTCAGAATTTTTTTTAAATACAAATAATTTTTATTCTTAATTTTTATGAGCATGACATTGTAGCCTACAATGTCTTTATCCACTGTGATTTTTTTTTTTTATTTTGGTATATCAGTTGGTTTTAGTGTAGTCGTTAAAACGGAAACATGCCAAACATGACTTTAAGAAGCCATTACGCGAAAACTATGAGAGATAAAAATGTTTCATTAGAGACAAATTTAGTCACATTTTGTGTCTAAAATAAGAAAAAAAATATCTGGTACAAATAAAAATAAAAAATGGTGATGAAAATTGCGGTAGCCGTGCCATTAAAGTTCTGTAGCTGCTCCTATTTTATGTGATGATGAGTTCTCAGTGAAAATTGTGACCAACTAATCATTGTAATGCATATAATGAAACATGAAGTACTGGGATAGGAATGAATAACAGGTGTGAAAATGGTTTTAAAGCGTGTGTTAATGTGTTCAGTACAGGAATAATTTTAATCAGCTATTTGTATGAATTTAATGAAGCATGTAAAAATATTTAACTTTTTATGACTTAAAAGGTGCCTAGCTGCTTCAAATGTGAGGAGATATATGTTTTTTAATGAAAGGTTCCACATGTACCCATTGTCTCAGCGTACAAAAAGAAAACACACTTTGCCTAGGTGAGAATCTCATTGTTAAGGCATCATGCTCTTTAAATACAGTGTTTGTCAGCCCTTGAACGTAGCTGAAAGTGCCTTATCACTCTGCCGTACTTCAGAATGCACTAACCAGATGTACAGGAAACTCTGATAGCAACCTGCGCTGAACTTTGCTACAGACTTTCCATCAGTATAATTGTATGGTCATTGCTTAAAGTCCCACAGTAAAAATGGATGGGCGGGAATCTTCTACATTAGTTCAGCACTTGACTTATTGTAGTGATGCAACATTTAACATGCGTTAGGCCTCCCTTCTTGCTTTGTTGCATTTGTGCCTCTAATGCGCAGGTAGGCAGCACTTTTAAGGTAGTGTGGTACACAAATTTTTGCCACGTGCATTACAATAAAAGCCTGTTAAGAAGTTTCTGAAGGGACTAAAATATTTAAACCTCTTACCTAGGAAATCTTCATAAAAGTATCAAATTTCAGTTGTATTTATAGCCTAGGTAAAAACAGTTTAAAAAATAACGGAAAAGATTTCTTAAGAAAAAACTTCTTAAGACTGCTTTGCGTCAAAAAAATCCATAATTTTATAACTGTACCAAACAGTGTCCAAAATTAATAGTAATTTTCTACAAATAAAATATTTTTCGGTTCCATTGTTTTCGTACAAGTGCATGTCAAATTATTTATTTTTTAGTGAGTTTATAATTTTGTCAACATCAAGACATTAATAAAAAAATTTTAAATGTATTATGACTCACATGTCTTGGTTACGCTTTTGTATTGATCACGTACTATAATATCAACATACCTATTGTGCTAGATAGCAGTGTGGTAAAACACTGCATCCAGGTTCAATCCTCTGTGCGCAATTATGATTTCAGTTTTGCCAAATAGTACATTCCATGAAAATGCTGGGTTAGTTCTTCCCTATTGGTCATGGCTGATTCCTTCCTCTTTTATGCCTTAGCCAATTGTTCAGTCTTTGTCTCGTTGTCGACAATACATCAAGTTGTGTTGTCTGCGAATTTTACCTTTTTCTTCTGTATCTGTTAGTGGAAAAGCAATTAATGTAGTGCAGGTGTGATGTAGTATGATTGTCTTCAGTATTATTATTATTATTATTATTATTATTATTATTATTATTATTATACTAGTCTTGTTTAGACAAAATTGTTAATATATTGCGTGGCAAATATCTGGTTAAGTATAGAATATTTGTGAACTATTCGACTCAAAAAGTAGCTTCAAAATGACGTATAATGCAATAATTTTAGCGCAGGAAAATGGTAGAGTTATAATTAAGTTTTGTATTGTATTTTTTCTATCTTTACGAAAGGTTCATGTTGATTATCACGTTCGTGAAAGATTGCTATTGTGAATGTTGGATATTAGTTCCTCGCTGATGGACCGGTGCGTTTGTTTCACAGACGAGTACAGCTTATTGGCAGAAGGAGGGGACAATGAAACGTCGGCCCAACAGAGGTACCCCTGTCCCAACTGTAACCAGGTGTACAGCAGACGTTCCAACCTTTCCCGCCACTTCAAGTTCGAATGTGGACGCGTGGGTCGCTTCAAGTGTCCTCATTGTTCCCACCGCTCTGCCCGTCACAACGACCTGCAACGACACATCCGTCGCCGGCACCTACCCTCATCCTACGCCGTTAACTATTACTGAGCTGTTACTTTTGAACGATTCTTGCAATAGGGACAAGTTAGAAACTAAAGAAGTGTTTTGGACGTACACCATTGCAGCAAATAGGGTGTCACGGAAAACCAGAGGATACACACAATCAGACAAGTAAACAAAGGACTTTGTTTGCAACTGGGGAACATAGGTAGGCATATACAATTCCACAAGGAATTCAGTCAATGAGTTATAAGAAAATAAATTAACACAAACGAACACGCAAGCACAAAATAATAAAACCAAGGAAAAATAAATAAATGACAAATTGTAGTCTCTGAAATGGTGCTATTTGTTTTGTCGCAAGGAGACCATTTTCATTTTCATTGTTTTACTGTCCACAGATAGTGTAATTGTTTTTCTAGTCCACAGTTTGCATTAATTTGCTTTCCTCGAGGTTTCTGTGTTTCTGCTGTGTCGTCCATATCCAGATTTTTTTTTGTCGCTCGTTTGTTTTGTCTGTTGTAATTATATTTATTTTTTATCTGTTCGTTTGAAATTACTGACGGAATTCCTATTGTGGAATAATCTGTTACTTATTTATTTTTCCTTGGTTTATTTTTTTGGTGCTTGGGTGCTTTTTGTGTTAATGTATTTTCTTGTAACTCATTGACAGAATTCTTTGTGGAATTGTATATATATATGTACCTATGTTTGCCAGTTGTAAACAAAGTCCTTTTGTTTGTTTACTTGTCTGTTTGTTTGTGTGTATCCTCTTGTTTTTCTGTGACAATATTTTCTGTAATGGCATATGTCCAATACACTTCTTTAGTTTCTGTTACTGAGCTATCTGTACACGGACCTGTAGAGCGAAAGCAAATTTGTATGTGGAAGTGTGGGTTGCTTCAAGTGTTTGTATTGCTCCCACCGCTCTGCCCGCTAGAACAACCTGCAACAATATACCTGCCACCTGTACATACCCTCATCCTACGCCGTCAACTATTACTGAGCCGCCTGCGCACATACCTGCAACACCAGAACAAGTAGCGCTACTTCCAGACACTTTTCTGACAGTTAACAAGACTCCCTCTTCTAACGAGAATCATTATGAAAAACTGGCTGTGCTTGTCACATGTAATGCTTATTAATTTTAGTAGGGTGTGGTACGTACATCTCTGCTATACATATATCAGTTGAAAGTTGCAATTTTTTAAATTTGTTACGCAAAAAAATAAGAAAGGGCGATTCTAGACAGCAGTTTCAGCAGCATATGGAGAGGCATATTACTATGGTATATTCTCCGACATAGTCGTTACTTATATATGATTGCACTGCAAGAAATTACACTAAATAAATGTGTCACTCTAACAAAATATTTTCTCATGAAAATGATTAGTATATAGACTTTCAACAATTTGGAAATTTCAATTGATCTTTTAGTGTACATTTATGTTCCACACACCTTCTAAAATTAGTACGTCAGTTATTTTTTATTCTGGTGTCCTATATACTCTCCATTTTATGTTTCCGTAGTTGTTAAATATTATTGTATACTAAAAGAACAAATGGAGATATGGAAATATGTATTGTATAGGTACTATTTTAAGTAAAACAAAACTTTTGAGAACTAGTAGATAGTTTTGAGTTAGGTATTCTACTGTCGTTTGTGTAACAATGTAGAGGCATTATTACAGTAAATATATACAAACTAGCTGTTCATCACATGGTATTTAGAAACTTGCAACTATTTAAAGTGCAGGTGGAACACAAATCCCATTAAAAAATTTTCCAATTGTCAAAATAGAAAACTTTTATTCATTTAGTCTGTGAAGTTAAGCCCTTGAAATAATACTTAAAGTGCCCAGCTTACTTAGCCACATAGTTTATATAGGAATTTATTGTTATGGAAATTACTTCTCAATGAATATGTACAGTACATTTTAATGATAACGCTTTTAAAGAAAAAGTATTATAGTTGAAATTTCTTAAGGTGGTCGCCTGCCTAGACAGCCAAGTGATGTGTAGAGCTTCAGCCATTTCAAGATTATTCGAAAACTGCTTAGCGTAAGTAAGTTATGTACGTTTAGGAACAGCATTCAGTGAACGTTACACGTGCTAATACATTTCAGGTCCTCTGTGTATCTTTAAAGTTTCTTTTCACGCAGCTCAAAACTGCAAAAAAAAATGGAAATTTTTGTTTTCTTTTTTTATTTTCATTTCACTTATACCAGAGTTTTAGGATAAACAAAGCAAATTATAAACAAACATGTTCTTTGGCTGCCGACCACTCTGCATTGTGATCTTGCATAAAAAACATAGATCTTTGTTATCGGTCATGTACATGATGAATTTACCAGTCCATCATGTAATAACCAAGTTTTGTTAACAAATATATCACATTAATTGATGTTTCAAACATAATCTGTGACACTATATGTTTGTTACTATAATTATGATTACCCGACGACATCCGTACACTTGATTCACGTGTTATTTAATGACTGACACACTGTTAAACGTACAAGTTTATTGGTACACCCACCTGCCAGAATTGAGGGATGTACGAAACTCTCATAACTGTTTCTGAAAATACCAGAAGTAAAGTTGAATAATAATTGCTACTGTAAAAATTAGTACGAAATGTCACAGTGGAATCTAAATTTTTTTTCTCAGTGTATTTTTAGACACTAACTTATCAATGTTGTGGCTATTGCGAATGGTATTTTCCTTGCGTCCATTTCTTTTTTCAGCTCGTACACACAAAAATTCCATCATCTATTTCACTCCGTCATTGTGTTTGTAATGTTTACATGTTCAATAGACTTACAGATTAGGTTATGCGACATTGGGCGTAAACAGTCAAATTGTGCTGCATGATTTTTGAAACATGGGTATATAATGTATTCATTATTAAACAAACTGCAGTGATGTTTATAAGGTACAAATACAAATTTCACAAATTTTTATAATACAATACGAATATGTGATGTGAATTATTGACTGAAACAAAGCGCAAATTAATCAAAGAAATTTTTACAATAAGTTTTATCAGATGTTCGTTGACAATTTTTTTTTCTGTACAAAGTACCAAATTTTCGTTACTTTAGTACCAGAATATTTGGAGTGCGTTGTTGTTTTCTATGATAAGACCTGTACACAGTTTTGTCGGTCAGAAATAGTACATCAGCATGCTGCACAAATTGAGCCAATTAGAAGCCAGCGAGGTACAGTGATAAGGTTTTATTTGTTTTTCTTCAGAACTTAGGTTAGACTGAACTGAGAATAGTGCAAAAATCTTGGCACACATTATTTTTAATGGTATAGGCATGTACAATACACCTTTATATTTTTATTTTGGATATTATGTCATAAAATGATAGTCATCACTAAATGTCTCGTGGAGGCAAGTTGTCTGAGAGAAGATTGATTGCCCTGAGTCCAGGATGAGGCGTGATGCACATGGTCTCAAGCTTGCAGAATACTTTCACCCAAGTAACTATCTAAGAAAAAATATGTTAGGAAGGGATTTTCGAAAAGTTTAATTCACTTATAATCTAGCTGTTTAAATTTTCTATATAGTATACGAAACATGAAAATTGGCAGGCCTTCTTAGTTTGGCCAGTAGTTATCATTAAAAACGATGCATAGAGAAGCTAAGGAGTGTAACATTGAGTCTCTTATTTACACCTACTGGCTACAAGCTCTAAACAGGGCTGTTAATATCAGTACATTGCATACAGTTCTTGGAAAGTACAGTTGTTCTGAAAACATAATAAACTCATACATTAAAAAGTCACACTTTGTAGAGTATGATTTTAAAACTATTTAAAATACTGTATATACTTAAAGCTGCTGTTGTGTTTCTTTTGAATTTGTTACTGCTATTATGTTTATATTCACATTGCCATTGTACAGTTTCATTAATTGCCTCGTTAGGTGAGGAACCTTGTATTACTTGGCAATGCCCCACTAGTGAAATAAGTGTACTGTGTTTTAAATCTTATGGTATTTTGATATAGAGACTTACGTAAATGAAGGAAGGTTTCTTGCCAAGCTATTCTAATTTACTTAAAGGTTTGAGGCAGAGCCTTGCAGGTTGCGGGGACAATGTTTCACTGTGTACTTGAATGGATGTCTTCGAGGTCAACCAGCACCAGATTGAAACTGTGATAGTGATTTGATTCTAGTCAATTGTCAGTGATGTCTTTTGCATTCAGTGTTGTCATGTCTTATATTAGCCTAACATGATGTGTTATATTCTTAACTGTTTTAGTGCTATCTTTCTTGGAGGTACATGTGTGAAAACTGCCAACATATTTTCAGAAATTTGCACATCAACGAAAACAATTGAGAAAGATAAAATTATGCTAGCAATGACAGATTAGCCAGCTAAATTAGGTAAGAAAGCAGAATGCCTTCATTTTACCAGCAAGTCAGGACTCCTTGTTAGTTAATGCCTGGTATCACACAGATAATCAGGAAATATGGAATATCTGGAAATAGCCCATTCACTAACATAATAATTTAAAAAAAAAATCTTTATTAATTATTCAATTACAGTTTTGCAGACAAGTAAAATAAAAAAAATATTTTTTAAGAAAATATATTTATTTATTTTTTTACTGTGTTAACACATGGATAATGGGAGTATACTGTTCGTAACAGTACTTGCAATGTTACTTTAGGGTAAGATTTGACAGTTTTAAGTTTTCTTAACTCAGTTCCTTTTTAAAATTTATGATCTGTGTATTTGTTTTTTACTTTAGTAAACAATACATACAGTTAACAAAAATGCATGCTTGTGCCCAGAGTCATGTAAAATGTGTAATTAATGATATTTAGAAGGCCTAAAATTGAGACACTATAGTTATGTGTAAGCATCTAATAAATTAATAGAATAAGTAGTCAGATTTTAGGTGTCAAAATTACTCTGCTGCAAATTTTACTGGTCTTTAACATATATGTCCATCCCTTTCAATCCGTATCTCAAAATAAATTTTAAAAAATTTTTAGAAGAAATTAACAAGGTTTTAATGAAGAAACACGTTATTTTAGCTGATAGTGTTATTTCATGACTTACCTTTTTTTATGTTTGGCTATGTTTTAGGATTTACTTTGGTGTAATGTTTATTTTAATATTATTCACTATATAATGTCTCCTCTCAGTATGATAAACTTAGACTGCAAAATGTAGACTTTGAAATAGTACTTAACATATTATTATTATTGAAGATGTGTGAGCAGTGTTGGAGTTTAATTTAATAAAAAGTTTTGTTATTGGTTGCCTTTGTCTAGCTGATTACAAAGAAGACAAGGCTAACATTAACAAAAAAGTATCTGTTTATTTGGAACAATTTGTTTTGAAACAATTTGTGTTGTTTTTTTAATCTTATTTATAATGGAGGTGGTCAATCAAAGTACTTAACGTGTTTGTACATATTTTATACAGGTGCTTGAAGTGTTGAAAACAAGTTTATAAAATAACAAACAAATTAATTGAAATCCAATTATATCGTCTGCATTTGTACTAGTTGTAAGTAAATAAATGCATAAAGGCTGTTGTATTTCACTATACTTTTTAATTTATCTCAGATACAGATTTTTCCTTCTACTCTGTCATGTAAGGTTTGGGCATGTAACTCATTTATTTGTAAGCCAACACAACTTGTCGTAGGCTAGTAAGTCTTCGGCTGAAAAAGCTTGCATTCTATCTTTTTAATTTGTGTTGTCATTTATTGATCCAAGGATAACCAAGGTTAAAATTAGTTTGACTTAAACTCTCATTTCATATACACGAAAACATTAGCTTTTTGAAAAAAAATATTAGAAATAAGAAGTGTGAAGTAGTTAAATACACTTATTGCTGATAGATTTTAACTAATACTAATTTCAGTAAACGTACAAATAATTCAAGAATATACATGTAGATGTAGAATTTTGTAAGTACTGGCTGGTTATTTAGGCAGCATGAACGTTCTGTGTAGCAGCAGTTACAGATGACTGAGCTGACCTTAATGCTTGCATTACGCTGCATCGAAGTGTCTGCAGCAGGACAGAGGACAGCCTACCTATCAGGTTATTTTCATCATATACCACTTTCTTTCTCCTTTGCAATGAATTTAGTAACGTTGCTCTGTTTGGGCTTTAAATTTTTTGGTTAATGGAGAATTCACATATAATTTTAAAGGTTTCAATAATTTTTAGATTTGTATTTTTGTAACATTACAGGATTTAGCTATTTAAATTTTTTTTGGCAGTAGTCATGTGTGTGTTTCACTTGTTTATTTTACAAATTGTCGTGTAGAAGTTTTTTAATTAAGATCAGTTATTTTTATGTACGTTTTGGCTGCTTTGGGGGTTCTGTATTTTTTTGTAAGGAATGTTATGCTTGAATGTGTCTGAGAATGCCCTAGAAGGTTGCAGGTTGGTTATTCTAAATTTCAAGTTATAGTTTGTTGTTCCCGTGGTCAAGAGTATTGATTTTTGTGCTGTGAGGGTCATAGTGGGGTTACGCAATATCCTGATTTGACAAGAAAGATGGTGTAATTCTGCATACTGTTTGGAGAGACGTTGTAAGTGTGTGTGTTTCAACAGTTTTCAAGTCAAGACTTTGTCGAGGCAGGTCAGGGTAAGAACTCAATGTAATATGAAGGGAGCGTGGCAAATTTTACCTGCACAAGTAGCATTCTCATTCTGCTGTAACCTGTTTTAAACATTTATTAACTTTAGAATTTTTTTTTTTATTTATTTCACTTGTGTGTGGAGGCCAAATAAGTGTTGGGGAAGATGGAGACCTAGCCTTCTTAATGTCACGCTGCAGAGTTTTGTTGGGCTGGTTTTGAACTTCTAATTGCTACTTTCAGGTCGTAAATTTTTGTATGCTATGTAAAGAATGTTACTGTAATGTACCTTACTTTCAGTAATAAATATTGACGAAAAAGTGAAATGTAGTAGTTTGTTGTTTTGAAGTTCCAGTGAGCACAATAACTGTCTTTTATGCTGTTTATTGTATAGCCCAGACTATGGGACAGGTAAATGGCAAGTGTTTTTATATAGAACTTTTCACTGCGAGATCTTCAGTCGTCGAGCGGCGGAACGGCACTTGGTTTGTTTCGTAGATGTACATTGTGACTATTTTTACGGCAGTGAAAATTTGGTAGCTTTCATAGTTTTTGTATAGAAGCATGTCAAAGCCTAAATTTGTGTAAAATGATTATATAAAAAAAAAAGAAAATAAAACCAACTTGACTTATAATAGGAATGAAATAATTTACACTAAAGAATAGTGTAATAAGGTTTGTATTAAACATATGTTTGCAGGAAATATTAAGTATGTCTGAAATTAATTCCAAGTTGTTAAGGCTACTGCTTACTCCAAAGTCTCGTCAGTAGCTAGAATAAGTAATTACACGTTCAGTCGTGTCTCAGTACCTGTCCAACCTACATGTACACCACTACTGTTTCTTTATCATCTCAGTGAGGCCCACATTGCTATATAGGATATCGATAAATCTGAAGACTGTGAGCAAACAAGTGTTTTCATTCTCAAAAAAACTCTCGAAAGCGCCTTCTCATATTGTTTTTGTGTGTTTTAATTCCTTTAGCAATATTTTCCTTATGTCAATGCAGGAAATGTTTTTTTATGCAAAAAGCAATATTTTGAATGCAGATTGTGCTCGGCTAAATATAGTTGGATATTTCGGTATTCAAGCCTAGGCTTCCAATTAAGCAGTACCCTTAATCCCCAAAATACAAATATTTTGATCACCACAGTGACTTCTTTTTAATAGTAGAATTGATATTACAATGTTTAAAATATTAATAAACTTTAAAAGACTCATTTCAAATGAAAAGTATGCCACTTTGTATTAATGATGTTTGTATTAATTATGTTTTGAAGTATTGAGGTAATTGTTATATAAAGGAACCAACCAATTCTACAAACTGGTGAAACACCTGTATGTAAGCTACATTTGTGACACAGTATTGCCAAGTGTTGCATTTCCTTATTCTCAACTGTTCCCCTTAAAGTGAGTATTTTTAAGACGGTTTTGTCAAAAAATATTCAGTATTCTGATTGCAGACATTGTCTTCTAAATTTAATCAAACATATATGTATATAGGCAGTCCTCTACTTTGACACATTTAACTTTATACATTTTAGATTTTCATACACCAATCTCTAGTACCCATAGTTAAACTGTTACACAATAGATTCAGACTTTCCATACATCAATTGACAAATAAAATTAAATCTCAGTTTCCCAACCAGTGAACACTATCAATTATATGATGTTCGCCGCCATGTGATTACTCCACAGTAGTTTATAAATTACTATATGTTATGTATATATCAAATAATTGTGAAAAAGTAAGAGTACATGTGATTGAGTAGCATAAAACAGTCTTTTCATTATAATTTGTGGTTATTGAAGGACTTTTTAGCCTGTTTTAGCTTACTTTCCGATAGATAAAGTAGGCTTATATGAGATCTCCTTTCTGTCTGTGTGTGTGTCCCCTTAAAAGCTTTTGAACCAGTGGACAGAATTTTATTAAACTTTGGATACATATAGTATTTTGTATTCTGACTGGTTCTTATATATTTTGTTTACACCCTGTTCATATTTTCAAAGTGATGGCCATTTTAACATATTTTGATCAAGCTAGATATCTAAGGAACCGTATCAAATTTAGTACACATATATTACATATAAAGCTGACTTGAATTTTGTGTATTTAGCATATCCTGTTTTTATATTTTAAAAACGGTGGCCATTTTTATATTTTTAGCATAGTATTATTTATCTCAGGAAATATTTTTCAGAATTTCATGAAACTTGGTAAACATATACTGCATAGAAAGTTGACTTGAATATTGTTTATTTTGTTAGTGTAGTAATACACTTATATTAAGAAATATTTTTCTGAATTTTATCAAAATTAGTACACATATACTGCAAAGTTGATTCGACTTTTGTGTATTTCGTTTATTCTGTGTTCATAATTTCATAATGATAGTATTTTTTATATTTTTTGTCTAAAATGACTTACCTACTATTTTTTTTTTTTTTTTTTTTTTTTTTTTTTTTTTTTTTTTTTTTTTTTTTTTTTTTATTTTTTTTATTTTTTTTT
>PNEQ01095374.1:31256-48174 GCA_003012365.1 Medauroidea extradentata | reverse complement strand
TCAATACACGTCCAGCTTACCAGAAGATTACTGGCTTCAGCTTGTACGTGGAGCTGTTGCCCTATTTGACTGAGCCAATAAGAATCCCGATATTGTAATATTGGATGCCTGGTATTGGTCTGCAGACAGCTACGTTGTGTCAGTGTTTTCAAGGCTATCTTGGCACAAAACATTTTCGCGATATACCATCATCTCTAATGATTGATTTAATACACACATGAAACAACGTACATGTTTTCCGATAAATTTCAGGCTTAAGACATGACTAGAGACGATGGTTTATCGCGAGAAAACTTGACTGTCTGCTGGATTTCAACACACGTTCAGCTTACACGAAGATTACTGGCTTTAGCTTGTACTAGGAGCCATCACCCTATTTGACTGAGCCAATAAGATTTCCGCTATTTTAATATTTGGTACCCGTTATTGGTCTGCAGACAACTACGTTGTGAAAGACGTACATCACCGAATCATAATATATGTTGCAAGATACTGCAGTGTTTTCAAGGGTATATTGGCAAAAAAACTTTTTCACGTTTTACCATCATCTCTAGACGTGACAATAGCGGGATTCTTATTGACTCAGTAAAATAGGGCAACAGCTCTACGTACAAGCGAAAAACCAGTAATATTTTGGCAATCTGAATGTACGTTGAAACTCATCAAACAGTCAAGTTATCCTGCGATACATCATTTCTGCAGATCGCTCATTGATAGGAGCCGAAAAATTTCGCGGATTTAATTACCTTCATGCTAAAAATGCACTGTCCTGTACATACTCAAGCACCAACCACGTGTCCACTAACTGCTACTCAGTGGAACAACAAACAATGAAAGAATAGACAAGGCATGAGTATGTATAGTACAATGGATTCTAGCATGCGTGTCATTGAATCCGCGAAATTTTCCGGCCTCTACTCATTGATGTTTGTTATGTCCAGTTCGGTGGGTGGGCATACTTATTTTTCGGCATTTTTAACCTACTTTTCTCTGGGAAAGATAGGCCTTTGAGATCGCGCGTCTGACTATTTCCCCAATAATAACTTTTTATACAATACTCGGTACTCAACGAATTTATGACAGGATGTTTTGCCATGCCTGGTGAACACTACGCTATAATATTTACCGCCATACTCGGTATATTAATATAGTAAAGTTGAATCTTGAGTGCACCTAACGTTATGAATCAGAGCAGTAGTGGTCATAGTTGCGCAGATCGCCACTAGAGTGTACCAGCACTGCTCGCCTAGATTCTGCGAGGTGGAAAACGTGCCGCCATATTGATAATTTTACATTTTAGCTGAAACATTGGTTTCCTATTTAGTTTTATGCATTTGGCCATGATGTCCTGGGAATATTAAAATGGATTTGGTGTATAATTGTAGAATTTTGTAATCGAAGAGTTGATAATGATTATTTATTATATTTGTATGCTTGAAAGCATTTTTTTAAATTATGATTTTCCACTACGTTGCAAGTTGACACACCACATGGATCATAATCACTGAATACATAAAAAAAAAAAATATTGCATAAATTTGCGTCCCAAGATTATTTCCGTTTCAATGCAACAGTATGTAATGTTGAAATTAAGTGTAAAATATCGCCGAACATATTTTTACATAGTTAATTTTACTGAACTAATAAACATTTTCAGAACCATTTTATGGTAGAAACGAGCGAGGTGGCTCAACGGTAACATGTTGGACTCGCAATCGAGAGGACCCGGGTTTGATCCCCGGCTCTGGCCATCCTGTTTCCGGTTTCCCATGGTTTCCCAAAATCGCTCCAGGCGAAGGTTCTTTAACAAAGGTCATGGCAGACTACTTTCCCAGCTCCTGTCATTGTACCAAGTTGTGTGTCACCTTCTCTAATAACATCGCTGTCGACGAAACGTCCTTACCTTACCTTACCTACTTAATGGTATAATTCTTGTAGTAAAAATATAGGCCAAATAAGGTAAACTGAAATAACTATGATTGTTTTTCCCTGAGGGTGTATATTATCCTTGCGACACTCAAGTACTTGATAAGCGTTAGGCTTATGAGATCATGCGTCTGTAGTTAATGTGCACATTGTATGTCTGTCTGTGTGTCCCCTGTAAATATCTTTAGAACCTAAGGCAGATTTCAAACTAAGTTGGTACCAACGTGTACACTACGTACTGTACTTAAATAGGTTACGTGTTTTCCCAAAACACTATTCTGATTTTCTTACCCAAACGATTTAGAAATTTTAAGAGCTTTCATACATCGAGAACCATTCTTCCCGATCCATGCTTAATTTTGTATTTCTATGCTTTATTATATAATTGTTTCAGTGAATAACTGAAGAAATTTTGGTCAGAACAATAACAACGAAGTTTTCAGTGCTCCTGGAAAGGGGGCTGACAGATTAGTATGGAACGGTTCCGGAATGTAAGGTCGGGAGGAAAGGGAGATCCCAGAGAAAACAACATGAGCGACATCTTCCGGCACGGTTCATTCATGTAAAAATCTTGGTCGACACTGCCAGAAATCGAAAGTAATTGTAACCGATTTAGATCAGCCCCTTAGTAAGATATAATGACATGAAAAAATGTGTGTTCAGTTGTATTTTGATAGCTACGCATTTCGTATTTTGATTGTTCATAGGCAAAACTTTGATTTTAATAACAATTATTGCTCTTGGGCAGCATTTTTGGAAGATGGGACAATATAAATACTGATTTATAAATTTTTATGCCATATTGCGGTATCTACGAGACCAACAGTAATAACTAAAATTTATATTTGACAGGTTCTTAAAGAACCTGTGATTTTAGTAGGTCGGCCATTTTGAAAGGTACCTTTACATAAGTTTGTAATATATGTTATTCTGAGAGTTTGGAGACCTAGTTTACCTTAATTTAATATTCTTAGAGCTAACCGAAAGATTATTTTACATAGATCTGGTATTTTCAAAGCCACTGTAGCCTATGAGTAAATGAACATGTTACTTTTCCGGTTATAACTGACTACTTTAAGCAAAATTTTATAGCCATGATTTTCTGTTTGAAACACAGGCTTGATTTCAGTGCTAACTGACCTGTTCCCTCAATATTTTGGAAGATAAGATATGAATACATTTCCGTGTTATATTCCGTTACTCTTCAACCATTTAATATTAATCTGTATATTCACTTAAAATATGATACATGTAGTTACTTTTCGTTTTAAATGACACCTTTTTATAGCAGCTGTATAACTTACTGGGTAAATTTACGGCAGTATTAAAGAAAGTAGGCTCGTTAGTTATGCTGACGAATTATTTTTTTTTTGTCGGGAAGCTTACGTTTAATCTTCTGTCTTTACACGCTGCGGCTGCTCCACACAACTTCTCGTGCCACCTCATCGAGGAGTGGGCGGTAGTGTTGTGCTCAGACCACTCGTCTCCGGATAGGATTCCCGGCTCGGTCGTTACCGAATTTTTAGCGTTTAGGAAACATGCTGAACGTTGCCGTTGTGTTCTCCCGTTTCTTCCTGCCCTTGCTTAAGAGGGCGCGGAACATAATTTAACGCTAAAAGCATTAATCTACAACTGTAGGTTTCTTGAAGCCAATTTGCGAAAATTAAACAATAGCAATCATAGACAATAGTTTTAGCCAACTTTTAAACAAAATTGTTTCCAGTGTTAGGAACTTCTGAGGCACAATCTCTGACGCCGGAACCTCGTGCATTTAACTGCGGCACAAGAGATCACGCGTAACGAATTAGTAAGTTCGGATAAATATTTACTCATAAAGTTGGCGAACACCATTATCTAGGATTGACATTGAAAAAAGCGTACAAATCAATTGATGATTTCAGCGTTTATTTATCTACCACGCACTCTTTATGTCCTCGAGGAATGACAGATGCTAGCTAAACGCCTTGCACATAGAGGCTATGAGGTAAGAGATGAGCGCTTAAGAGTCGCCCTTATAAACCGCGGCCGATCGCGGTCGTTGTTGTCCAACAGCACACATATTATATATGCAACAGGATGACATTACTGCGTGTGTCAACAGCCAATGGACAGAACTGCAGATGCCAGAATGTATATTTCTCGTTTGCCTTTAGGACACTGAATGTCAATGCCATAAAATGCAATTTTTTGCAATTTACACTATTTTTTCCTCTGTAATGACATACTATAGGACTAAAATGAAATGTGGCATCTTCTTATGATAGTTAATTACTTTTTCTGGAAAGAAACTATGTTTCCAGGTCTGTTATTTACGTATATAATATGCGTGTACGCACAAACATTGATTTTACAGAAAACTTCTCGCTAGACGTAATTCCTGATTTTATTTAAGATAAATTAATGCAATTGTGATTTACGTCATGTCATACACAAGGTCGTTAGAGACGGTTAGACACAACTTTACTTAAGGGCAGGAACTGGAAGAGGAATCGGCCATAACCTTAGTTAAGAAACCATCCATTAAACAGCATGGAAACCATCGTAAACCGAAATCAGATTGAATCCCGGGCTTTACCGAAATCAAGTTCAAGGAAATGAAATTTCAGCACTTTTTTATACTGTCAATAGTATAATTATATAATTTTTTTTTGCAAATCCTCCTCGTACGGTCCCAATTTAGGTTCGTGCTCACAAAATCCATTTTCTCGGTAAGTACGAACAAGTGTGTAGCTTGTGTCGGGCTGACGCCAAACGCTTCTAACATATGTCGCCTTCGTCTCTGTCATGTGAGAGTAGAACACTGGTGGAATGAGTGCAAGGATCTCAGAGCAATGTAATAATGTAATAAATTGAAGTGTTTTATTATACTCTATGCTCTCAGAGCAAACCGCCGTGTGAATTTTTTCAGCAATTAAGCAGTTGTGTTATTCCACGTACTCAAAAAACAATTGGCAAAACTAGCCGGAGTCTGAACTTTAAGGATTTGATATACTTGTATAAAGCAACACTCAAGGCTATAGTGAAACATGGGGCTGCAGATACCACCAGAGAGCTCAACTGATGTTTGTTTAGAGAAAATTAACAAAATCGAAGGAAATACTGCTGGGAGTAACCAATGTCTATCGTACTGAAGCGCAGCAGGCATTAGCAGTTTTACCTTTTGTACATCTATAAATGGAAGATATTAAGCAGAAAAGAACCAACCCACAAATTAACCAATTTTGAGATAATCATACCACGTAGAAGAAGACGGTCTGAAGTACGTCTTAGAAAAAGAAGAAGTGCTAAATCACAAGGTTTGGCGGAAAATAAGAGCCTGGAAAAAGTGGTTAATACAATGCTTAGATACACATAGAAAACTTTGACCTTCAATATATATGCTCCAGTTAACTTCGGGTTGGTTCATTTATGTTTAATGCTGTTCAAATATACTAATGCGGGAAATAGTAACAATTTTTATTCACACGAGAAGAAACGTCACCAATACAAACAAAGAAACAATTAAGAGAACGGACTCTGTAAATTTTGACCAGAAAGGTGATATAGGCCTACCGTAGAAATAAGGATATAGATATGTATGTGAACTACTATCTGTCAATGTCCTGCTTACAAATTACACAGAACCACTACAGTGTACAGTAATGAAAGAGCTATAGCAACTTTCAAGCTAAGTTGTGCGTGCTGATGTTAGTTACTTCCCTGTTATGTAAGGAGCGCACGCGATAACGTAGAACATGTTATCTGCACGTGCTTCGAAACTCAAGATATTCTTGAATCGCTGTGACAGAGACTGGTTTAAATGGCTCTAATATTTTATATTTCAAATATAATGTACGCCTAACAATTTAAGACATCTCGAACCAGTTTTCAACAAGGAAAAGAAATCTCCTAGGCAAATATAACGAGTGGAGATTCAGTTTATACGAGAGAATTATTTCAGGTAACGGCTTGAGTGTTGTTCAAGTTGGGAGTTTTTTTAAATGGCGAACTGGAAAGCTCAAAGGCATGTAAAAAGTCATGTCGTGAATGGACTTGTTTTGTAAGAGCGAAACTTGTACGAATGAAGACTTCAAATTCTATCATTCTTGAAAAAGAAAAGAATTGCTGGCAAAAATGTTGACAATCCCGAAGAATGTTCGAGACCAATGTTCGTGTGTTTTGTTTTATGACAGTGTTGTTTACTGAAGATTTAAGCTATTCGTAATGTTTATCAAAGAAGGCGCCAAACAAGAAGTTATTTTCCACATCAAAACGTTATTGATAGCTCTATGGAAGCGTGCCGCGGATGCACGTCAACATAATTTACAAAGAGAAACAACCATGGAGGTATTAGTCTATGGAGTGGCATTTGCCGTACATTTCAATGGTAATCGTGTGAAGCCGATCCTTTTCGAACATTTTCGAACTGCGCATGCGCAGGACGTTATTTTTCATGAGTCGCCATATTTTGGGTGGCAAAACAATAGCAGAAAGCAATGTAATTATGTAATTTTTTACAAAAATTCGCACAAATTCTCTATTTGAATCGTACACAACAGTTTACAATTGCTTTAGAAATATAATAAAACCGAATTAGCACTCGCTGTGTGTATGTACTTTATAAACTTGATGAATTTAAATACAAGTTTCTTACCTGTACAAAGATAATCCTCCGCAACGATCGAATCTGTTTGTAAGGCCAAGAACTGCACAAACTTTCACCAAAATGTGTAGTTAACAAAAAACTAAAACATTTTCATTCAGCTCAATGCTATGTTGACATGTTTTTGCCACCACTAGCTCTATCCTTGTCTTTAAACGTCGTCTGTTGGTCGGCTTCAAATTTGCTCAAAAGCTTCCACTTCATAGACTAATACCTCCATGGAAACAACACGGTTACTTATCTGTTAAGTATATTGCAAAAAAAGTAATCGATAAAGTTCTTGTTTTCACAGCATGTGGGGCTTGCTACGCCAATTTTAGAAATGAGTCGAGATTGATATAATTAAGAGAAACAGTATTTACAAATCGGTAAACAGTTTTACCATTACAGACAGTCACGCAGAAACGAAATGAGATGCATTTTTCGAGGTGCGAAACACAATAAGTGACTTTATTAAATACCAACAAAAATAAAATTTAAAGTGTTATAATTTCTGCATATAATTTACATTAATATTTTTTAAAAATTCAATGCACGTTCGATATTTTTCTTACCTGGTCTTAAAATGTTCTACAGCAGATCATAGAACGTGAAAACGCATTCTGACAAGAATAGAATTTCACAATATTTAGTAATCTTCATTAATGTTCTGATTGGGCTTAAAACCTTGAAATTCAAACAATTACAGTAAGTTTCAGAAACGCACCACGGTTGGTGACTTATAAGTAAGTTAGTGTTGTGGTCGGGTCACTCACTTGCGTTCTGAACAGTGTCAAAGTGCTCTCTTCAAGGAGCTCTTTACTTGACGGATATGTTGCGAGCATCAGCACGGACACTGATAAGATAATGCATAGTAAACTGAATTTCCGCAGCTGCTGTAAGAAGTGTTTAGAAGTAATGCTATATAACTATACCTGAAGGCGTTTTAAATTATTTGCGTATTTACATACAAACCTAACTTGAAACATTTTCTTGGTTATAAGGTTGCTTTCATTTGGTCCCTATAACTGTTTTATGATATGATGTTACACTCTTATAATGTTTTCCTGTTTATAAAGTAGATATTTTTTGGGTCCCTTACATTATATAACGTAGTATATATAATAAATATATCATATATGACTTGTTATATTAGATAATATTAAATTTGATAATATAATTTATATTAGACTAGCAATCCCCCGCGGCTTTGCTCGCGAGTATTATTCGTAACTGATAATATTTACTTTAGTTGAAAAACCTCTTTGTACACAAGATTGGTACTTCAGTCATCAAGTGTTAGAATGTCCAAGCGGCTAGTTGAACTAATTCTTGAGCAGAATAAGTAGCTATAGCTGTCCACACGAAAAGCAGTCTTAAGTTTGTCCCTGCCACTAACAGCGACTTCGCCTGGGCCATTTTTATAGCCCTGCCTATTTACGTTGTGGGGTAATTACAGACACCTAAGGTAAGAGGGTGATCGAATGAAAAACATATGTTTATCCTGTGCACAACCATTGGTAATGGTGACCTCAATTATATATTTTCAAAATATTTACTTTAACTTTATTGCCGTTACAAAGTTTCAGTGGGTAAAGGTTTCGCGGAAACGTATTTGGTGCCCCAAATTTGAGATTAGTGAGATTATATATCGTCGGTTTACTGCCAAAAGTGACCAAGTCAAAATGAGATAAAATGATAAAAATGCTAGGAATATGTATATGTTGTTCACGAACAATTGCCCAATTAAGTCTATTCGTCGTTTCGTACTGTTGTGTCACAGTATAGTAACATGCCAAATTTTTGTTAATATCTACAATTTAATACTGTTTTTAAACGAAATAGCATTTATGACTTAATCACTTTTGGCAGTATACCGACGACATGTCAGCTGATATTTTAGACGAACCTAAGTGTAAAGCGAACTGCAATTTTACCCCTTTTAAAGACTACATGTAAATTGCACTAATTCGATCTGCCTTGTAGTTTTTGTGTGTCAGAATTGAAAGTTCGCACGCAGCTTTTAACGGAATTCGAGCCCAGAACCTCCCGGAATTTAGACCTGAGTAACAGACAACTGCGTCACGAAACGTCGAAATAATTCATGAAAATAAAATTTATTAAAAAAATAAAATATCTGTGTCCTGGGCTCATAGAGGTTGTACAACACCACGTCTCGATAGGTTACTGTAGTGAAACTCCTGTATAGGTTGTTTCTCGCTGCTCGTTCCTGCTTTTTGGATCGTCTGCCTTGATTATTGACAAACTAAGTTTTATTCTTAATAATCACGTTTCTTATAAAGAAAAAAAAATTACATACATATTTTTTAAAATATTTACGAAAGCATCACTCTGACGCAAACAACACCTCAATATCGCTACTGGTTAGATAGATATCGTAGGTTGATGGAAAACCAATTTTGTGCTTTTTCACCCATTTGGGTGTCGAATTTCGAAATATTTTAAATTTACATCTTAGACATTTGTATAAGTATCCAACTGAAGAGTAAATCATCACATCGCTAGCCCGTTCAGTCGAATCAAAATCGATCATTCACAAAAAAAAAAAAAAAAAAAACATATCACACGTGCACAGTATCAAGAAATCGAATTTCGAAAGATCTGAAAACCGTTTTGCGATAATTTCTGTAGTCATCATCCTGAAGCAAAAATTAATTGTATATCTAGACGGGTTCGATAGATATCGAGGATTCATCTAAAACACGTTCAAGGTCTTTTCACCAAGAGAGTAAATTCCTAAAAACCCTTGAATCACGTTTTAGAATACTTTATTGGTATCTCGTGGACGTAAAAAAAAAAACAACATTATCCCGCTGGATTCAAGATATATCGACGATTAATTGAAACCGCTTTTCACAACTTTTCACCCCTTTTCACGTCCTTAGGTGGCGAATTTCGAAAATTTCTGAAATTAATTTTTAGGTATATGAGAATGCATCAATCCTAAACAAAAATCACGTCGCTATATAAAAAATTGTAGGATCGATATATATCGAATGTGAGTCGAAAACTCATATTACTCCTTTTTTTCACCAGTTTAGGGCCGAAGTTAGAAAATATATTTTAAATGGTACTTATGATATTTACAAAAGCACCAATTTAAAGCAAAGAACACTTCGATATCTCGATTGATTCGATAGATATGGAAGGATAATCGAAAACACATTTCACGTGTTTTCCCCCCTTTAAATAAAGAATTTCGAAACGTCTTTGAGTCCTGTCATAGACATTTGTAAAAGTAACCAATTAAAGTTAAAATCACGACGATAGCCAATTGTGTTTCAAAGATATAGACGATTCATTAAAAACAAATTTGGCCCTTTTTACTGCCTGGAGGTCGAATTTCGAAAAAACCTAAAACTACTTTTTGGGTATTTACGTTAGCAATATTTTGAAGTGAATATCAACTCTCTATCCCAAAGGGTTCGATAGATATCGATAGTTGATTGGAAACACATTTAAGGTCTTTTCACCACCTTAAATGTTCAACTTCGAAAAATCCTTAAATTGGCCAATATGCATTTTTACGAGTGTCCTATTAAAATAAAAATCACGATGATTGGCCGTCGGGTTCGAGCTCTATCGACGTTTCTTCGGAAACACATTTCACCCCTTTTCACCCCCTTAGAGGTCGAATTTCGAAAAATCCCTTCTTAGTGCTCGCTTACGACCTGAAGGGAACCCCCACAAAAAATTTCACGATTCTAGGTCCAGTGGTTTGGGCTGCAGTTTGATATGTCAGTCAGTCAGTCAGTCAATCAGTCAGCTTTCATTTTTATATATAGAGATTATGTATTATTATTATATTATACTATATTACAATGCATTACATAATATAATATAATCGTATGTAACGCATTGTAATATAGTATAATATAATACAATATCATATAATATAAGATAATCTAATCTAATACATTATATTATGTTATATTTTGCTATATTATAATATAATAGATTATATTATACTATCTACCTGGCTGCGGCTTTGCTTGGAATAATTTTGAATAATTCAATGTAAACAGCAACTTTGTTTAAAATAATGGTTAAGGGTCATGTCACATATGCCTTGGCACACACTTCCAAGTCTCAATCCTAGTTAATTCATATATATTATTAATTATTATTAATTAATTAGTTGGTAGGGAAATTATAAAAAAATTAGTAAAACGCAAAAAAAAATATTCTGTTGATCTGATCGCTGCCAAACTTCACAGGATCACCCGCTGGAATAATCTGAAGATTGCCTGAAAATTTTATCAAAATAGCTCATCGCTACAGCCGTCCTGGAGTCCATAGGGAACATATATATACATATATATATGAATAATATTATACTGCAATATATTATAATAAGTTGTTATATATGTGTATGTGTAAAAATATTATTCCTTGTATTTTGTGTGAAGATGACAAGTGGATGATGAGGAGACTGTTGCAAGAAGACGCCAGGCGACAATAATAACGCAGAAGTAGGAGTGTGTGGCGACAAAGTGGTGAAAAGAGACAGCGCGGGTAACATATCCGCATGTGAATGTGTGAATGTGAGGGACGAGTTTAGACAGGGAATAAATATAAACGAATATTCCTTTCATACGAATTTCCGTGAATGTGATCATTCAAGTTTTAAGGTGTATGCCTGAGCGAACGGTTTTGCGCGTTAACGGATACATGAGCGGATGTGATAAGGACGACCCAGCACGTGAATCACCCTTCCCCCTTCCCATCCTCACAATTGGTGCAAGTCACTCAACTAGAGAGCTGTCTTCTCGCGGACAACTAGCCTTCACGAGACATTCAGTTGCGACCCTATCATTATATGACGTAATATTAAATATAACGGTTACTGTACTCTTTACTGTATTTTAAAATATCCTGCGCCAAGATTTCAATACAAAAAAAAAAAAAGAACCGCAGAAATGTTGCAATTTTCCGCCGCTAAAAATATGCTTTATGAGGCCATTTCAGTCTTTCAGGCGCATGTATGCGACCCGCATTATTACGTTATAAATCCAGGCTAATATTACTATTGTTATAGCAATAAGAGTATTACACTTATCAACATTATCTTCGCGTTTAATCAAAGGCACAGTGTTTTCCGAAGTCGGGTGTAAAGAATGGTTGACTACACGTTCTACAAAACTTGTTTTTGTATTACATTAATAATGTAACCGTTTGTTACACTTGACTTTGCAGAACGCAGCGAAAATAAGAACGACTACGTCTTTCATAGAACGCGAAGATAATGTTGATATGTGTAATACTCTTATTGCTATAGTGATAGTAAGATTAAGGGCGCCGCCTACCCGTGCGTGAGAGGCTCAAAAGCGACGGAGCTGTAAGGTCGACCTTGAAGCGCGCATCAAATGCCGCGTCGCCTTAACAAGCCAAGCTCTGAACTAGCGTGCAAGATTCCCGCTGAACTGTTTTTACTATGGGACATTAAGTGGTGACCATATAATTTTATTGATGGAAAGTCTGCAGCTAAGTTCGGTGCAGGTCGCAATCTGAGCTCCACATACATCCGGTTAGTACATTTTTAAGTACGGAAGTCTGAAAATGCCGTTTAGCCATGCTGAAGGGCTTAGAAACAGTGTTTTAATGACCGTGGCGTTTTAACAATGAGGTTCCGACATTGTCTGAAGTTTGTTTACTTTTCGTATGTTGGCACAATGAGCACACGTGGAATATTTTCGTAGAAAAAAACCTGTTTACGAACACACTGCAGCGCATTTGAAGCGTGGGATAGGCGGCCACCTTTGATTTCTATGTTGGTAATACGGGTTGCATTCATGCGCCTGAAACACTGGAAAAGTCTCTTAATAAGTAGGCTTGTAGTGAACCTGAAATAGGTAAACACAAGTGTAACGTTCTTTGAATACTATTAAAGGGCGAGGGAAACGGGAGATCCCCGAGAAAACCCGCCAACCAACGGCGTCGCCCAGAGTGGTTAGATGTTAAAGATACTAAGCGTTAAGGCCATTATATTTACTTTATACTGTTTTGAGATAATTAATTTCTTTAACTAAATATGTCTGGCAGTTTTGTTTAAAAGGTTTTTGTCTTGATAGCTGATTTTTTCAAAGCAAGATATTATACGGTTTGGACTAAAAAGTTAATTAACCAGAGTTTCGTTAATTATATAATTATCTAAAACCATGGTATTTGCTGCCTTGAAAAATTCAGCCAATATAGAGAAGAAGATTTTAAACAAAACTACCAGACAAATTTTTGATATCTGCTCACGTTTAGACGTAAAAAATTAACATCGCTAAAAAAGTAGAAACTGAGAGTATCACCTTAATATTAATATATTCCACTAATTGAAGGTAAATTACTGTTACAGACTACGGTATTAGTAAATACTTTTCATTTCGATTTGTGTACGAAACATAGACATTTTTTTTTTCAATAATTTTCCTGAATTTTAAAAGAAATGTACCAAATTACAAAATGGTAGACATATAACAATACGTACGAATGACTCCACTGTTTGAAGAAGTCCCGCCAATACATCCGAGGTACGTCAGATGAACGTTCATTGTTAATGTTCCGCAGTATTCAGAAATATGGCTCTTCGTTGAATTACTTTTCATTATTTCTTTAACATAATTAAAAGCTTTGTCAATAAAATATATTTTGATGTGTTTTATAAAAATTTGATAACTTACACGAGCCATATTTTCACTGTTTACTTTACTGACAATTTTCAGGTCAGAATAATATACATACTTCTCAAAATACGTACGTGTGTGATATATGTATGTGTGTGTATTTAAATGTAGCCTATATACATATTTTTGTAATGAAGTCCTCCAGTGATGCTTACCTAAAAGTGGAAAAAATATATATATTAGATATATTTCTAGACAGTAAGAAAACGGTTTTGTATATTTTTTTCCAGTAATTTTGGTTTTGCGAAAGCTTGTAACTTATATAAGTCAGAGACTATAATATTTCTCGGTTTCGAATTTCCTTACTTAAAAAGTCACGTTCTAGGGATTACGCTGTCAGCCAATCACTGACGTACATTTTAAAAGTATGTAGATACTCCTGGAGGTCACGGTATCCAAACTCGTGATTTTATGGGTTGATATGCTAACCACGTCAGCTAAAACTACATAAAGATAATTCAAGAATTGTTCATTCATGGGCTTGAGTAGAACTAAACCTACGTTTATTTGAACAAACCACTAAGACGAGCTTGTTATTGAGAGTGTTCAAGTGGATAAAATAGCTATATTATATTTGTACGCAGTTGTGGTTGGTTTTGTAGACAACACTTGAGAGCCAATTTTCCTCCCATAAGCCTAATGGCATTACAAAGCAAAATTTTCATGTTATTCGTACTTATTAGACGCTAAAAGCAATGAACATTAATTAAATAAAAAATCACCTTAAAACAAAATGTCACGGGCTGTATATAACTGTATATTAATGTATATCACTGTATATAACTGTATATCACTGTTTATAACTGTATGTCACTTTATATAACTGTATATCACTGCATAAAACTGTATAACACTTTATATTACTGTATATGACGTATATAAAAAACCACGAAAAAGTTTTTGTACTAAAAAATTCTAAAAATAAAAAATGAACAATTTTTTTAAAAAATATAAAAACTATATATAATAGATTTTTAAACATGTCAGACAGTTGCCCGTGACATAGATTCGAACATAATTTATTAAATTTAATTATGTTCATTCGTTTTTGCGGCTTGCGAGGGCGAAAAACACGCAAATTTTGACTTTCAATTGCCATTATTGTAAAACCAACTGAGCTATTTGTTTTTGTAACAGGAAAATGTATAACCACGTAACGTCTTTAAAAACTTACACTATTTAATACAAATTACTTATATCGTTTAAATATTACGTTACTCGTTGCAACAGTAGAATCTAATTTAAACCTTTTCATAGTACCTTCATTTACTGATGCAACAACAAACACTTAAATGGAGGGATTTGAAAATAACCACACGCCCTTATATAACAGAAACTAGAGTTCTCGGTATACAACCTAGCCTTGCAAAACAAAACCCGCAAAAACAACCGCCCGGGATTATCAGAGATCGTCACTTATTTCAGAAAACAAGTCTTCGTGTCCGAAATTACTGGCCACTGACCTCGGCAGTTATCAGAAGGCGGCACGAGTAAAAGAGCATGGATGACAGTTTGGTTTCCACGAGTTAGGAAACTGTCTCGCTGTTAAGAAGGAAAGCACAAACTACATGTTTCAGTGAAGCAGTTACAAAGATAAATTGTGTACTGGATTTGCATTTAGTTTAAAACAACGGTGTGAGGCAACATTACTGACAGTGCAGTACTGACTGCCTGTTACGTGTGACTTAGTTTTAACATCACCGAACTGACCCACACCTTCACACACACGCATACACACATATTGTCGGTTCGATATGAAGTGAGCACTCAGAAAACCTGCTAAATTTCTATTTCCAGCCAATTCGTATCTTTCCGCGCGTACCGGCTGACGACAGGAAAAGTCTAACCTCTCAGTACAAGCCACAATAATGTTTGCGCGTGAAATATAAATTATGCAGTTGATTGGAACCTGTATAGTATGATAAAAAGATGTTAATTAATTATATGATATACAGAATGTCCACATTGTCTTGTTACCCCCTGTATGTAGTAAATGCATATTGTTAGTGTATTATGATGTTGTATTTTGTGTTGTAACACAGCCCTAAGTATCCAGTGGATCCATTCGAGTTTCTTCAGTCTCATGGCAGAGAATAATTTTGCGCAAAGTTCTGTGAGACATCTTCCGAAGCATTTACGGGCTGATACGAGCAAAAGCAAGTCTCACTGCTTCTTTGAGTTCATCTGTGGTTTCGTAGTACTGCTGTGCAACACACTCCTTTATGAAGCCCCAAAAGCTAATATCATACGTCGAGAGATCTGGGCTTCGAGGTGGCTATTTAAGTGGAGCAGGCAGCACTGATGAACCTCGGCCAATTCAACGATTCCGAAAGACCTAGGCAAGGTATTCTCTAACAGAGATAGCATAATGGGCTGGCGCTCCATCCTGTTGGAACCAGACATCATTCAGAATGCCAAGTTCCTCCAATTGTGGCACAAACCATGTTCGCAGCATGTCCGGATAATTTGTCTGGTTCACTGTTCCATCAAATAAATATTGTCCAAACAAATGTCGATTGTTCATTGCAGCCCAAATAATTACACGTCGAGTGTTATGTTTCAATTCCTCGACATAATATGGATTTCCCTTGGACCAGATCACAACATTCCGTGATCGACAGCTCTGACAGCTGGCACACTCATAACTGAAAATGACCATTCCACGTTGTGTCGAAAGTCTGAAGAAGCAAGCATATTCATCCCGTTTGCGTGCTAAATCATTGTCTGATAACTCCTGAACGAACATGGAGCGATATGCGTGAAAATGCAGGTCGTTCTTCATGTGTTTATGCAGCGTCGATCGCGGTATTCCAAGCTCCGCTGATCGTTTGCGGAGCGACTTCTTTGGTGATCTCATTACTGATTTCTCGACTTCCTGACATTGTTGCACTCTGGTTGAAGGTCTTCCAGTTCGTGGTTTATCTTTGATGTTGGCCGTTTCAAAGATTTTGTGTTCCCAACGCAAAAGAGTTTGTTTTGGTGGCGCCTTTTTGAGGAATCGTTGTTGGAAATCGGCACGCACTTCACGAAGTGTCTTCCCAGTATGAGAACGTTCGTGAACCCAAGCACTCACAACTATCTTCTGTTCCAGGGTGTATTCGCTGGTATCACACATGGTTCACATTCCTTGTCTGCAACACAACCAATATATGCCATAAATCCACTGGATACTTAAGGTTATGTTACAACACAAGATTCCATAACATCATAATACCATAACAATATGCATAAACTACGTACACGGGGGCAACAAGACATTGTGGACAGCCTTTACAATTATGGTTATTTCAGTTGATTTTATTTCAGAATTGTTGTATTTAAGTTGGAAAATATACGGAACTATATTCGATAATACGCTGCCAACCATACAAGCAATACGATAACTATTGTTTATTATTGAGTTCAATGCAGTAACAGCTAGTAATATTTTTCAAAGGTTAAATTTTTAGTGCTCACTTTATCCCGAATGACCTATGCATAGAGACATGAACTTTTCGCGAAAAGAAATTTGCCTCACTTTGTGTCAGTGACTTGTGTGCACGTCTGCAGACTTGCTTCACGGTCAGAGATTGGATGTTTTGACATTCGTGTGTCTTGGGGTTTTACACGCAAATCACAGACGTGTGGTGTTACAGTAACCTTATTGTGATTGGTACAGTCAAATGAGAAACGTCAC
>PNEQ01095374.1:0-31156 GCA_003012365.1 Medauroidea extradentata | reverse complement strand
CCTACCTATGCATGCACATGTACACACACGTAATTCATAATTATATTCTAACGCCTTGTGTTATTGTTATTTATATTTAATTAACAGTATTACGTATGTGTAAGAAATTATGACAGTATCAACTGTATCGATTTCTTCCTAACATGAACATATAATTAAGCCACATCTAGTTAATCAAAAAATTGTTGATCAATACACAGTTTATTACTTTACTTTCTTAACAATTACTTTGCTATCAGGCTATTGCTTGAATAAGCTTCATCCGTAATAAACAAAAAAAACACGTTTTAGCAATTGTTTTAATGCTTTTGATCGTGCACCAAGTTCTTGTACGGCCTAGGATGTCATCTCATACTTGGTGATTAGTTTCCCATTCATGAATAGCAATATTAAATTCATAGCAATTACGAATTATTTCTCATAAGAACGCCTTAGAATTTTACACATGTACTTTTATCAATAATCTATAATATAAAAATGAATCGCAAAATGTGTTGGTAAGCGCATAACTCAACAACGCCTGGACCAATTTGGCCAATTCTTTTTTTTTTTTTTTTTTTTTTTTAATGTTCATTGAAGTACAAAGATGGTTTTTACGGCGAGAAAAATTCGAATAATTGCCGGAATAAAACCCCCTAAAAACAGTAGAGTCAATTTGAGCTTTATTGCTACTGTTGTTTCAACAATGTAGGTATGTTCCTGTAATCGAGGCCTTAAGCATTCACTCAGGTATTGTATAAAGTTTGAGGTGTAGGAGGGGTGGGGTTACGGGTTCGTATCCCGTGCAAGACTTTGCGATGGGAATTACATGACATCATACAAGCGTATTGCGCGCGCTCTTTACACTGTTATTGAGTACGCTAGCTGTTAAATGCCGGGCATCTGTTTTGCGGTGGAAGCCGCAGCCGGGCAGCTGTTTTTATAGAGAAATAAAGGTGAATTAAAAAAAAGTACGCTTAGCGCAGTGAACTGGACAAATCTGTTTGTATTTGATGTTTTAAAGATAAACAGTGAATATAGTATAATATAGAATTTAGTATCACCATCAATTAACACGTAACTAAAAGTTAGTTACTCTTTTCTATAGTACACGCGGGCGAAGCCGCAACGGGACAGCTAGTTTAGTCATAAATGTTATAACGAATAACCTGATGAGACTGTTTACGATTTAATAAATATATTTTAAAATTAACGTCATAATAATGAGTTATTAGTTTATTGTTATAAAATGTATTTTACCATAAAGCGATGATTGTATACATAACAATACAGGATGTTATTGACCAACACCGACCAACTCCGGCAGGTGATTCCTTACGAAAAAACCAGCTAAATTATGTTTTGCATTTTTCGCCAAAATTTAATATTAACGGAGCAATGAGTCTCTGAATATCAAGATTTATAATCGTATTTCCCCAAAATATCGGGAAAAAATGGCATAAAAAAACAATATTTTCAGCATTGCTTTATGCTGTTGCATCCTTCAAACAAACAGCAAGTACAACTTGATACCTTCCACCCTTATGAAAAATAATAGGATGGCTACCCTCTAACTGCATATAACAATTTTACCGTCAGGATTTTAAATCATTTGAAGATGGTTTTTTCGAGAAATGATACCTGTGTAACAAAAAAGGTCCTCTTGTTGCAACCTTCTAAGACATACCGTTTATGCTCAAAACACACTTGAATATTCGCGCCGACGTACAGAGCTTAGAGCATAGGCAATGCTGCGAACAACCATGTGATGTGTTCAGCGTACAGGCGATGGTGGACATTCACTGTAAACAACAAATACAGTACTGTTAAAGTCGCGGATCAGTTTGTTGCTAGCCTTCTGCGTACATATCGTAGCAGTTGTGAACGAAAATGGTAGGTCCCAGGCAGCTGAAACATGTGTAAATGGAATTGTGTTCGTCATGCTGATAATAAACCAAACACGAATAACTTCATGAGGTAAAACTTAAAAATAAAAAGAATATTCAACAAGTTGGACGCTCCTCGCCTTCTTTGGCAATGACAGCGCACACGAGCTGGACAATACGACCTCGTCTTTACATGTCAAGTCTACATTTGACATAGTCATGCGTTAGCAAGACAACTTGCCTACCGCGTGTATCACCAGGTAAGACTGTTATATTACTTACATCTTGTCAGTTATTTCTTTTAACTTAAACAATTTCAGCTTTAATTTAAAAAAAAATAAGATAAAATTACAATACAATTCTGAACCTTTTAGACGTTTTTAATTATTTTTCTTGCTTCAGGTTTAAGATTGGAAGGTTGTGAAATTGCCATAAACATCATGGGGCTGGGCAGTATGCACTATTGCTAGAGATGATGGTTTATAGCGAGAAAACTGCTGGCTAACTATCTGGTGTACAAAGAAGATTTTGAATTAAAGTAAATATTATCTGCTATGAGTAATACACGTGAACAAAGCCGCAGACGAACTTGCTGTACTACCGCAATCAGAATTTAAATGATTTTATATATTCAGATATAAATTTCAACTATTTCAAAAGTGAAAAGATACATGTACTTAAGTTTTAAATCTGCATATGTAATGTACATTAAATACATAACTTCATTATTCAGCCAAGTCATAGGATTGTAGAAACCAATATTTGGGCATCTTCGGTCAAATTAATAAACATCGCATGAGGCGTATACCCGAGGCCTGCGCTATCCCACACGGATGCAGACACATTAAGCCAGTGGCGTAGCCAGAATTTCTGTAAGAGGGGTGGTTAACCTGAGAATAATATAACAAACACAGACCACCCCTTTAAAGTTGTGGGTCCGGTGGTCCTTTCCCCGGGAATATTTGAATTTTAAGGTGCAAAATGAAGTTTCTGGTAACGAAACATTGAAAATTATTTTTATTTCAATTATTATGGCTGATGGGACGGGGAGTTACAAGCATAACCTCCTAACCCCGTCTTCGCCCATGATGGGAGCCCGAAGACTGTATGCGTACCCTGAAGAATGACATGGAATGGGGCCCTACAATGGAGAAGCGCTGGAAGGAGAAGGCGGGGGAAACGGGAGATCCCCGAGAATACCTGCCGATCAACGACATCTTCTGGCATATTATTCCCACATGCGAAGATCTGGGGACCGACCTTGTCGGGGATTGAGTCTGGATCGCCTTGGTGGAAGGAGAGTAATCTGACCAGTCGGCCCTCGTCATCTTCGGTAAGGCTTCATTTTTTCCATTTAAAGTTGAAGGAGGCCTGTCAAACACGACATGTTTAAATGTCCCAGCATTCGTGCTCATCCAAGAGGAAAAATGAAAGTAGACTTGATGGAAGCGCGACCTTGTTAATTACCGTGGTTAATTGGCTGCCACGGCCGCACATATTTGCCAGATAAGACCTCGGCATCACGCCACCAGGGTCTCGTTTATCACGCCAATCTACTTCCACGCCCAACAGACGAGTCAATGAACCGTTGATTGCACGCTTATCGGCGTCCTCTTCTTGAAGAAGAGAGCTTCAAACAGCTCTTCAAAACAATATAGTATATAGTCAACGAACTACGATGTGTACACATAACCGAAAAAAAAAAAAAAAAAAAAGACACACTCCGAGGTCACACAATGAAAAAATTTTTATATGTTTTACAAAACCAATTTTAAAATTGTCTGTTGCTAAAATTAAGTAAGTGGGACACTGGTCATCGTGGAATTAACACTGAGTAATACGCCTCGTGTTTTCATAGAATTTTTGCACGTAAAGAAAAATATAATTTTTGTAGTATTTTTCATATAAATATTTAATTATTTATGTGTACCAGGATAAGGATAGTGTGTGTTCCCTGAATACAAATAATTTTGATAATATTATTCAATTAAAATATTGTTAAATATCAACATTTTTTAAAACGTACAAAATGAAAATCTATTCCCCGTGTTTATATTAGACGTGCTGAATATTCGACCGTAAGGTTTTGTTAAAATACAATTCAAGCTTTAAAAATTATTTGAAAACGTAGTAAAATATATTCCCTCGTTTAGTTAAACTGTTAAAATACTATTAAATTTATTTTCTAAATAAGTTATTCGTGAGTGTACAAAATAATCTACACAATGGTGTAGAGTATGCATAGTGTCAAACATTTGAATTCTTATATGCTACCTTGTTATTTTTTGTACCGGTCACATCATTTAAAACAAAACACGTTGTGCACAAAAATAATAATTGGATTTCATGCATCAGAATTTTAAATTAGTTTAATTTTATGAATACAAATTAATTTTATTTATGTAGTGTTATGTTTCCTAGCAAGAAAATAAATAAATTATGAGAACGTTGCTTACGTAAGAAAGTGTTGTTGTTCTATATATTATATTACACATTTGTGTAGAGTAAATTCAGTTTCGTTATAAGTTCTTGAAATGTTCTACTATTACTGATATAGGGATACGAACATAAGGGTGGCGCCTACCACCCGCTTCAAGTGAGTTGTAATGTATGAGTAAATCAGTTTTTCTTACGGAACTTTTCCACGTGCATCTGTTATTTCAACGAAATGAAGGAAAACACACTTGAGACAATTACGAATTGTCATTGTTAAGACACCACGCTGATTAAAACACTGTTTCGAAGCCGTACAACATAGCTGAAAACAGCTTTTATGGCTGTCGTACTTCAAAATGTACTAACAAGATGTATGCGAATCTCAGACAGAAACGTGCTGTGAACTTAACAACAGACTTTCCACCAATTAAATTATTTGGTCACCGCTTAAAGTCCCATAGCGAAAATGGATCGGCGGGAACCCTGAACGCTAGTCCAGCACTTAGCTCGTTACGGCGAAGCGACATTTGATGCGCGTTGCAATATCGCCCAAATAGCTCCGTTGCTTTTGCGTCTCTAACGCTCTGGTAGGCGGCGCCACTGGTAAAAATTCATAATTTTCCATTTGCACGACATAGTGTTCGTTTTATAGACGTCAGGTAGACTATGACTACATTTTCCGCTTGTAAACATTTTTTAGCTCTCGTATATTTCCACAGCGGCACGCCAAAGTCAGAATTTGCAGGTTACGGGGACATAGGAACAGTAAAAACCATGTGACTAACTCGAATGAAATATTTTACACTGAAATTAGATATTATGAGTTATATGCCGAAATATTTAAATACACACAACAAAGTTCTTTCGTCAGTTTAAAAAATTTTATAAATAAAGTAAATTATTATTATTACCATGTTTTTTATAAAACTTGAACGGAATGTCATTGTGTGTTTTAAAATGGTTTTGCATATGAATTTCATTTCATTATAAATTATTTCATTCGTGTAAGTCACGAGAGTCTTGTCATGCTTTTGCTCCCGTAAGTTACAGTTTTGACTTTGTCATGCCGCTGTGGGAAGACTATGAGAGAAAAAAAAATACAAGCGTAAAATATAGTTACATGTAACGTCTATAAAACGAACACTATGCCGTGTAAATATAAAATTATCCATTTTTACCACGTGAACACCCTTAAGCCTACCTATTATTAAATAATTATTTCAAAATTTTGTGGTTTCTGTCTTCGCAAGTCTCTTCAAATTATTGGCTGACACATACTGAAATGCATGTTACAATCCCCCTCCCTAAAACTCATATATCATAAGACAAAACTAATATAGGATGGAACGTACATTTACTCTAGGTATAATAAATTCATGTTGACCGATTTTTCGGAACTAATGTTAAAAAAGTCCTAGAAAACAGTGTTCACTTCATCTGTCAGAATATTTTCCAAAGTGACGTATTCATTCAGTATAACACTGTAAGCCAAAATCAAACGTATAAAATCCCGACCAATAATAAATTAACTATGTCTATCTTCGGCATAAATATAAGTTAACCTAATAAGCGAAATCTGATATTTGGTATTTGTAATTTTTTCTAAACTTCTTAAAAAAAAACAGTAAAATTAAAATTACTTTCTTTGAGTTAATATATTTTCAACGGTCTTTTGGTATCAGAATCGGACACTTACACCTGGTAAAATGGCATTATAATTTTAGTTTATTAGGTCATGCTAGCTCCTAGAACGGAGTATCCACGTCAATCAAAGTTTAGAGGCTCAAATGAAACTTTAATTTATACGAACATTATACATGAAAAAGTTTGTTAATTGGTTGGTTTGTTTGTCTTTCTTTCACACAGCAACGAAGCAACGGCTTGACATGATTATATTCATAGAGTTAGTTTATGGGCTGTAGAGTGACGTAGGCTACTTATTTACCTAAAAAAAAATGCAAGGTTCCTGGGGAATAGCTATTTAGCATTGTGATAGTTATATAACTTCCTCGTCACATTGAAACGGCTAAACGGATTTTTGATGAAATTTGGTGTAGGTATTTCCTGGTTCTTTAAATGAATGTATAAAATGCTTTAAATCCCAGGGCCCAGTTCCTGTGGACCATAAACGCACCATAAAATTATAATCAAACATCATTTTATAAACCGGGACGACATGCGCGACAGTGATTCAGGCTGCCTACCTCCCAGGAATTCATACATATGTCTCCAGCTGAACATATGTTTTATGTAGAAACAGTCGGGATTAGAACTTACTCGAAAGCAAACTTCTTTAGACATTTTTGCATGCTGGTTGCATATATGTCATTCCAAATCGCTTTAGCGAAGAATTACAACGTTCTAAGCGATAGGTGTAACCTGTCACTATTTAATGTATGAAGGAATCTACGTTCTGTAAAGTCATTTTATGTAATCACTTGTATTTAAAACATTTTTATCTTTTTACGAAATTATGTACGGTATTTATGTTTACTTGGATTAATTTCATATGTACCTGTCTATACATAACATCACGATATTCAAAATACTTCATACTTGTATATTTAATTGTTAGTCGACTCTGGCAGACAGTGTTTGGAATGAAAATTGCTGGATATGAGATTAACGGTGAAACGATTGTTGCAGCATTGAAAACCTTGGGTTCAAAGCGACGGTGCACAGCGGACCGCAGATAAACACTGCAAGCAGAAATGTCAGAGAAATACAGATGCTCGTGGGATAGACTATAATTAAACCGGCCGCCCCTCGGGCCATCTTCCCGGTGAAACCGGTCGCAGCTGGTTACGACCACTCGCCAGGGTTGCCACATTGTACGTGTTTAGGAAAGAAAATTGCCATAAATGTACATTACAAAATTATATGGTACCTACAATTAGAGGTACGTTAATTTCGCAGACAGGCCTACATTCCAGATCACATTGGACGTCAATAACGTATACTTCAATGTCAAATCTGTGATTAGTTGGCAGCTGCAACGAAACGCCTTTACTACTGCAAGCCAGTAGCAAATAAGGAAACAATTCGTACGACTATCGCTTACTACTCGCTTTTAATGTTATATGCCAGCGAATAATCGATTGTAGCGGGTGCGTGTATAGGTATGAGAAAGCTAGGATGCTGCCAGGTGAATCCGCGAAATCGACGCAATTCTACATGTAATTAGAAGCACGATTATTTCGTGTATTCATCTGGTAGCAGCCGAGACTTCTCAGTCCTATACACGAACTGGGCATAGTCGATTGTCCAATGGCTTCTAACTGTGCATGCGGGTACCACGTGAATTCACCACTAATTATTTCCTTATTTATTACTGGTTTGCAGTCGTCAAATGTGTATCAAAACAACTGTTGCCTGATCACAGTGATGACAGAGAAGTATACGTTGTTGACGTCCAACCTGACCTAGAATTAATACGTGCCTCTACCTATAATCCACATACTTCCCTTACAGTGACATAACCGGTACGGGCCCACGTAAAGGTATGCTACTATGGACTGAATAAGTTGTTACAGTTTTCGTACACAATGATTCAACCTGAAATGATATCCTTAGAGTTTCAGTGCCTTACGTGCTCGTCTTCAACAATTCGGCTGTCTTGGGAGTGAGAGAGTAAGATCTTTTCGTCAGCCCTTATCATCGAGGTTCTTAAGGTCATGCTCTGTAGATTCTACTCTTCAGAGATATTAATTTTTTACGCCTAAACGAGAGCATATATGAAATATCTGTCTGGCAGTTGGGTTTCAAGTTGTCTTCTCCATTTTATCTGATTTTTTCAAGGCATTAAATACTATGGTTTAAGCTAATTATTTTACTAACGAAATTCGGGTTAATGGACATTTAGGCGAAACCGTATAATTTCTTGCTTCGAAAAAATTAGCTATCACTGCAAAGAATCATTTACGATATCTGCTCTCGTTTAAGTTAAAAAAATATATAATTTTCGCAAAAACACATTAACTAAATAGGATGGTCTTAAGCGCTGGTGAGGTGACACATAACGTGAGTATGGAGCAGCGCTGAATGAAAGGGCGGAGGAAACGGGAGATCCCCGAGAAAACCCGCTGACCAACGGCATCGTCCGGCTCGATTCCTACATGCGAAAATCCGGGGGCCATCCCAACTGAGAATCGAACCCGGATCGCCTCGGTGGCCTTGGAGGCGAATGGTACGACCATTCGGCCACCGCGGTCCCGGCTGTCTTAGGATCCCGCTGACAAATCACAGGTTTATGTTGCTATAAGAACCTTATCCCGATTGTTGAAGTCAAATGGAACAGTGTCTGATATAATACATGCCACCAATAACCACGAAACAATGTTCACATAAGGCATGAAAACAACATGGCGAAAAAAAATTGTTTGCCACAAACTCGTAACTATAGATATAATATAAACACTGACGCTGGATTTACATAAAAGGGTTTTCCACCAACTTATTTCTGTACCTTGTTTACATATCTGCAGTTCTGCTTTGTGATTATTGACAGCGTGATATTGTGCAGAGGTGTAACTAATTTGACTGTACCAATCAGAACAAGATTACTGCTATACAACACGTCTGGGATTTGCGGGAAGACAGTTAAAAAAACGTCAAATCACTGACCACGAAGCAGAGCTTTAAATGTGAACGCAAAACACTCGAACAACATGTTGCAAACATTTGTTTTTTTCGTGAAGCTCAATGGTCCCTATATTATAGTTAGAGACGATGATATTTCGTGGAAACACTATTATCCTTACACACCCTTGAAAACACTGCAGGTTCTTTCAAAATATATGATTGGGTGATATACTTCTGACCACGGCCGTAGAAGAACAGGTCTGGACGCTCGCCTGGAAACTTGACCCCTTTGAAGTTTGGCTGCAGTTCACCAAGTTACCGATAATGCTATACATTTTTGGCGCTGTAATCCGGGCGGTCGAGCTCAAACTCCACCCACTTCCCTCCCACTAAGATAAACAATTTATCAAAACGTATATTTTATCAATTTATTAAATACTTTCTTCGCTCACAGTTTTGAATCATGGCTACAGAAATCTTTATTTACTTTGTAAAGTTAACAATGGAAAAAAGTGGGCGGAGTTAGAGTTCGACCGCCCGGATTACAGCCCCAAAAAGTACGACATTCTCGGTAACTTGACGAACTACAGCCAAACAACAAGGGGGTCAAGCAAAATACATTTGTAGATAGGCGAGTGTCCAGACCTGTTCTTCTACGACCATGGTTCTGACACAATATAGCTGTCTGCAGACAAATAACAGGCATAAAATATTACTACAGACCGGAAAAATTCGTGGGTTCACTGACCTCTAGGCTAGTCTTCAAGAATATGTGTGTACTCAAGACGACAGCAGCTGTTCGTTGGCTTCCCTCTGACACAGTAAAATTGGCGCGCATTTAGTTACATTATTAATATTGGCTCATAGACTTTAATGCGGTGTCAAATAAGTCAACTGCCAATCGTGAAAGTAGCAGGAAATTTTAGTTGCTGGAATCCTAGCTTGGACCTGAGAGAAAACACGAATTTTTAAGGTCTCTAAATATTACAATAGCGGGGTTCTTAATTGCTCAGTCAAATAGGGTAACAGCTCCACGTACAAACGAAAACCAGGCATATTTTGGTAAACTGAACGTGCGTTGAAATCCAGGAAAAAATCAAGTTTTACCGTTACAAAACATCATCTCTAGGAAGGGTGGAAAATGGCAAAAATTGTTTCTGCCAGCGTGTTATTCAAACCAATGTACTGTTTTGCGTCTTGTGTGATTGTACGGTTTAGCAGTTTACAGGCGAATCACAGACGTCCAGTCTTAGTAAACCAGAGTTATCATTGGCCCGTTCAAATAATTTCCAGTAGTGAAAGTAAAACGTAAGAAACGAATGCATTACAAAGAAGCTTAGAAAACAGCTATGTTTTTCTGCGATAAATTATTATTAGAGATGATGGTATGTTGCGAAAATGTTTCGTGCCAACATACCCTTGCAAACACTGTAGTTTCTTACAACATGCATGATTGGTTGATTTACGTCTGTCATAACGTAGCTCTCTGCAGACCAACAACAGGCATCGAATATTACAATATCGGGATTCTTATTGGCTCAGTCAAATACGGTTACAGCTGCAAGTACTATCGCAAGCTAATATTCTGGTAAACTGAACGTGTGTTGAAATCCAGAAAACAGTCAAGTTTTCCCGCGGTAAACCATCGTCTCTATTTATCATCCCTAATCGACGTAGGGCCACGTTTTTGTCGCGAAAATATTTTTACCCAACTTTGTTTCAGTGACTCAAGGGCACATCGGCAGCTTTGCTTCATGGTTATTGGCAGCGTGTCTTTATTCAGTAACGTCTGTCATTTGACTGCACCAATCAAAATAAGATTATTGTGAATCCGTACGTCTGTAGTTTTCCAAGGCAAGGGAGGGTAAAATCATACAATCACAGACGATGTTGCAGAGTTGCGAATGTGCACATAACGCTTTGAAACCAACTGATGTAAAAATCTTTTCGCCATGAAATCGTGACCCTATTGATAGTCTTCTATTACGGAGGGTAATTTCAAGTATTTCCGTGTACATTAACGTTAAAAAGGTTAGTTGCATGGTAGTATAACTTCCGTACACGTGGCAGCACTGGCGCTCGCCGCGCCAACAGTAGGTTCCTCGTCCACGCCCTGGCGCTCAGCACGACCCGACCACGTGGTCGCCATGCTCAGGAAAGCTGGTTTCCACGGGATATTCACGCGTGTTCCCGTTCTGCCGTGAACCGGACCACTTCAACCACACTCGCCCCCTGTGGCGGAATTTCCCCTCTTGATTTAGCGACCTCCTGGCTGGCCGCATTTTGCGCGTTCGGCACCTAAACTGTAATTTTCCTTTACAAGGAAAATCTGTGGAAGTGCAGTTTCCATAGTAAGTACTTGTAGAGCTACAACGGTTGTCCTTGTTGAACACAAAACGTATATATTTGTATATGTTAGTAAAATTACAGTGTATATAGGTGATTCGGGATAAAGTGAGCGCTTCTAAAACACTAGGTACTTTTTTACTTTCTGGTAATTTATAGTTACCTGCCTTTTTTAAATATAAAGACAGCATGCCAAGTAACAATCAAAGTGTGTAGATTGTAAAGTACTCAAATGTTAACATCTGAAGTTAAAAATAAATAATACTTTTAAATTATTATTTTAGACAAGATGGCCTTATAGAATACTCAGTTTATTGCGAACCACCTATATACCCGTATTTGTACCCACAATACGGAACAAAATTAATTTGAAAAAAAATGTTTAACTTTATTATTAATTAATTTTGTAATAAAAGATTTTAAATGAAATTATTTTGAATATAAAAAAATCGTGGAGGTACTAATATTCGCGCACGCATCCCTGTACGTATATACTATGCCTGTTACTCCTATACCACCTTAACGTACATACTATGTAGTCTTTTATTATGCGTATATATTAAATGTACAGTTCAGTTATACAACTTTTTTTTTTCTTAATTTGGAGCATGGAAAATGCTTTCCAGAGGATGTGATTTTTGTGTAGCTGTGTGATTCCCGGCGAACGTATGAAATTGGTAGACTACAAAATTTCCTAAGTTAATTTACAAAGTAAATACTTGCAACTTAATCCTATAAACCAATAATTTTACAAGAAAAATGTATGTTTATTTACAGAAGTTTGTAAAACTTCCGATAAATGCCTTGTATTTTTACAAGACATTTTTATAGCACCACAAGTGTCGGGACATACAAGGAATTCCTTTACAGAATTACAATTTATACCTTTGTATAAATGAATGATTTTACAAAGAAAATATTTGTATATTTAAAAATAATTTGTTAAAGTACAAAGACAATTATTGTGAATTTACAATTTTTTATTAATATTGCAAAAGTTTGGAACGCTTAGAGCAACTCAGACACGTGGATGACGACATACCCTATTCAATAGGCGCAAATGACTGAACTGGCGGGCCAAATAGCTGCCTCTATGGGCCATTCAGTACTGATCCTTGTATTTTATTGCCTAATATTGCATTTAAATCATGTTTTACGTTCCTTTAAAATATATAGGGTCCACACTTGACGCAGTGGTAAGAGCGCTCGCCTCCCACAAAGCTTTTCCGAGTTCGATTCCCAGCGGAGTCGCTCTCCGGATTTTTGCACGTGCGGGAATCGTACCGGCCGTTTCCCCCTGGTCGACGGGGTTTCTCGGGTATCTCCCATTACCTCCGTCCCTTCATTCTGGTACCGCTCATTAATCACATCATGTCATCCCTCACCAGCTAAAGACCTAGATGTTAAGTGCTGACCAAAATATGTTCACTTCACTTTAAAAAAAAATGAAACAAGATGTACGTGCCTAGGTGTATTGGAATATCAAACCTTTTATCTCTTCCGCGAAACCGCTATTCTCGTTACGTAAACTTACGAAAGAACACACACTTGAAACTATGTTTATTCAATTTTAAAAATTCAGACAGCTTATTATAAACGTGATATTTCTTGTTCCTCAAAACGACTGGCAGTCTGCTCTAACTCAAAAAAATTATTCCTGAATTCATTAATCGCAAAACGAGAACCATGAGTTTGTTGGCCGCTACTACATCCTAACCGAAAATGAAATTTTAATGTGAGAAATTAAAGCTTAAAGCTACGATAACCTTGCACGCCAATTTACTGCGAATAAATGCGATATGCTTCTTGTCTAATGTGGTTCTGTGACTGCTATCGCGCGCTGACGCGAAGCGTCATACGCGGAAATTATAAACCAGTGCACTGGATTGTTTTCAGATACCGCAATGACAGTTATTTACGGCCCCAAGTAAATAAGTTTTAAATATTACTGGAGGACATTCAACTGGTATGAAAGAGTGAAAAGTTATTTTCGTGATATTCCTTAGCAGGTACCACTCAAGCACGCTGAGCCGTTTTAGATTAAAGCTCCTCTTTTTACTGTTCTCGTGATAATTACATCTTAAGGTGGCTGTCTGCCAGGTCGCCGAGCTGTGTGTAGAGCTTTGGCAGTTACACGATTACTCGCAAACTGCTCATTGCGCGTGAGTGAAGTCTGCTTAGGAATATCACTTACAACACGTTACACGTGTATATACCCATTTGAACTGCGCAATTAGTAATTTGGGGCGCCACCTACCTGCGCGTGAGAGTCTCAAAAGCGACGGAGCAGTAAGGTCGACCTTGAAGCGCGCATCAAATGCCGCGTCGCCTCAAAGAGCCAAGCGCTGAACTAGCGTGCAAGGTTCCCGCCGAACGGTTTTTACTATGGGACATTAAGCGGTGACAATACAATTTTATTGGTGGAAAGTCTACAACTAAGTTCAGTGCAGGTCACATTCTGAGTTTCATTTACATCCGGTTAGTACATTTAGAAGTACAGACGTCTGAAAAGACCGTTTTTAGCCATGTTGAAGGGCTTAGAAACAGTGTTTTTAATAAGCGTGGCGCTTAACAATGAGGTTCCGATCTTGTCTGAAGTTTGTTTTCTTTTCGTACGTTGGCACAATGGGCTTACGTGGAATATTTTCATAGAGGAAACCTGTTTACGAACTGCAGCGCATTTGAAGCATGGGGTAGGCGGCCTCCTTAAAGGAAATTTACAACGGTTACAACAGCTGAAAATGGCAAAAGGAGAGTTTATGCGGTCTTTTTTAGCTATCAAAATCTTGAAGTAGAATCTTTTTTTTATATGTAGGAGTGATCAATGCACATTTAATAATACTTAATTAAATGATAGAGTCGCCACTGAAAGACACCACTAACAGTGGAAGCATTATTTTTAAGCCCTCAATCTTGGCTGAAATTATTAATTTTTTTTTTTTTTTTTTTTTTTTTTTTAGACGGTTGTTTCTCATGATACAGGCATCGAATACGTTCCAAACTGAAGTCTACAACTACACTTGACTTTGCTACAGTGACTTGCGCAACAACATGGTAGAGTTACCGCAGTATAAACGTTACGGCAGGAACACTGCGCGCGCATTGATGACTTTGAGTGCATTACAATATGCCAATATTGGCACTCACCCCCAGTGCTGTAATGCTCTATTACGCAGGTTGCTAAACTGGGCTGCATTATTTCAGTGGGATTATACTACTGGAATTAAGGGATCTGAACAGTGGCCGTGTATTTTTGTTGGATAATCTGCAACTAATTTCACTGAAAGAACTTAGTGAAGTTTCATTTCAGTCAAGATATAAGTTCCAATATACTATACAGCAATACAAATGGGCCGTTTTAGCTACGTACGTTGGAGGACTCGGAAACTGTGTCTTAAAGGGTGCGTAACTGTTTGCTAATGCAAAAGAACCATTTTCAAAAATATGTTGCGTTTTAATATGTATAGTAATGTACAACAAAATGTATAGTATAACTGCATGTTTACAAAAGAATGTTAAAACATTTCCGAGATGATTCCTTGTAATAATGTAGTGAAGTTATTTTTTGGCTGGCGCAAATATTAATAAGGGAGAAATTCGTGACAAGAAATTGACGTTGATAAACCGTACTCGTTTTCATTACCAAAAGTACGGAGAAATTAATAGTGAGTTTCAAGGAGTAATCTGTGAATAAATGGTTCCAAATACATTTCACGTTCAAGATAAAAAGGTGTTGGTCAAGCCTTCTTTTTTTCATAGATTTTTTTGCCATTGTATTTTTTTTTGTTATTAAATAACACAGTTTGTGGTAGGAAGCCCCAAAAAACAAAAACTGTCAGCTTGTTGCAACCTTTTTCGATAAAATGGAGGTAGAAAATGTAGAGCCTTGCAGGTAGGTAACAAGCAATGCATAGGAGGCTCGAGAAACTCTATTATTTAATCAAGGTGACAGACATTCGAAAACACTTTTTTTAACATATGCTGATATTGTTATTACTAAAACTCGCACGAAATGTCATTATTTATTCCCTCTTACTTGTGGTAATTTAACGTCGATTTTCATCCACGAATTTCTTCCTTAAGAAATGCACCAACAAAAAAATTTCACATTATACTTTACCTATGTTTTGCTAGGATATATTTCGAAAAAAATTTGTAACATACTTCCATAAACATCCTATATTTATATATTAAACGCTGATCAACTTACGTTGTACGGGTCTTTTAAGCGCTACAAAATATATTCACTTTACTGTCAAGAACTGGAAGAAGTGCATCAAGTCTGGGAGTTTGGAAACTGTTAGAAAAGAAGAAGTCTGAAGAAGGAAGTGCAGTTGTGAACGAGCACACTGGAGTTAAGTGACATTTGGTATCAAAAACATCAGACATTTTACTTCGAAATAAGCGTGTTATACATTCAACTAACGTTTTCTAAATGATACGTAACGGTAAGTCTTTGACTATCGCGAAACTCTTTCGCTTGCCAGTGATACGACACGAAAGTGTCCAACCGCCTTGATGCGATGCGGTAAAATTAAACGATTTATTTTTACTCATTCAAAAATTAAAGCAAACAATTCAGGCGAGGATTTTCCATGAGTGACATCCATAACTGAAGTAGCTATCTACTAACTTACTAGAAAGCAAAATATATTGCATGTACATACTATATCTATATAGTACGGGCTATCACGATTGAGCATATAGCATATGTGGTACCTATGATTGCTCGTGTGAACGTATGTATGTGTACGTACTTACGTACGCGTATAGAGCTTGTAGTTGTGTGCATACTTGTATGTATAAATAAATATATCTATAGTCTATAGCCTAGCAGTTTTTATGTATTTGTGAACGTACATGTGTGCATGACTATATCTGCTTAGGTATGGAGTCTTTCTTTTCATCATAATTAAGGTCACTGACCAGCGAAATACCAAAACTAATTTCTTTTAATCTTACACGAATATTACAAATATATATAGACTATTCTTTGAGTGAGTGAGTGAGAGAATTTGGTCAGTGCTTAACAACGAGGTCTTTAGTGATGGTGAGGGGTGACATGAGGTGGGTATTGAGTTGCACCGGAATGAAAGGGCGGGGGAAACGGGAGTTCCCCGAGAAAACCCGCTGACCAACGGCATCGTCCGAAACGATTCCCACATGCGAAAATCCGGGGACCGACCCCGCCGAGAATCGAACCCGGATCGCCTTGGTGGGAGGCGAATGGTCAGACCTTTCGGCCACCGCGACCCCTCCACTGGTCTTTGAGATTTTTACGTCGTTGTGTGTATTTCCGAACGTATATATGTACATATGTTCGTTTATACGTACACACATTTGATAATACATACGATGTTCTGTACATATGCATTTACATTTACTAAATCTAATTCGCTACAATCCTAATGTTTTGGCTGTTTCAGTATTTCCTCAAGGAAAAGTAAACGAGTACTTTCCACTTATATGTACACGAAAAGGATATTTTTTAATGTCTTGCCTCGTTTTATAGTAATTGAACTGAAAATCCGAATAGGTGAAATGTAAACCAAATTATAGAAAATTGAACCACTGATGACGGTGAAAGCCTGCAAAATGTTCCAACGACCCAGGCTCCGTGTTCTCTGGAGATTTCTTCTTATTTGCATGGAAATAATCTGCTCCGAGTCTCAGGCTGCTAGTGCAGTTCGCTGACTCGAAGTCGTGACCAGTCCTGATGCTCCACTCACACCATCAGCCGCTCGCTGTGCAGTTTTCTCACTAAGCAGCCATCTCGACCAGCCCCGAGGCATCGTAAAGCTCACACGAACACGGCAAGATACACTGAGTGTACATGTTGTTGTGAAAAAGCCACTTGAACATATCTCCTAAACATAGAAGGCAGTAAACTGTCGAAGAAATATGACATTAAAAGAAAACATAAAAATAATAAACTGCAATCAAATTTTAAATCGAAAAAATATAAAATTATGTCGATAGAATGGCTTGTGTGATTTAAAAACTGGTCTTACATAGCTGCCAGGGAAAATATGATAACGCTTCATATGGACTACTCAGTTAAAACACGAAAAGTAATATGTATAATACGTATATGTAAAATTATGCAAAAGTTAAACCCAGCAGGAAAAAAAATTCTTCATTTATAATTCTTAAAAAGTAATTTTTATGCAAACAAATAACAAAATAATGTTATTTAAAACTTTTTTCCAACCAGAATCATTTACAAACAACCACTTCATGTTTCTTGGCGTTGAGTCCTACGTACAGAAAAGTGATAAAATGCTTTTTATACAAGTTCTCTGAAATTCAAGCAAAAGTTATACTGACAACTCTTAAACCATGTCTGAGAAAAAATAAAACTATCAGAAGTGTGCCTGTCGATACTCAATTTTTTATTGGCTACGTACATGCTTGGAAACTGCTGTGAGGTGTACACAGCTAGTTTACATTATCGTTACACTGTCATCCAAATTATAAAAGTACTTTATATTTAAAACATTTTATATTCCTTGTTTTAAAACGAACTAAAATTATTAAATCAATCTCCTTAGTCACATACAGATTTACAATTTGATACAGATTCTAAACCTCATACACATTGACCTAAACAATTTTATTTGTGAACATTTAAAAGTTATAAAAATATTTGTACGATTTAAAACGGAACATGTAGGACGTTTGCTATGGATTATTGATGCATGAATAGTTCACCTATGTAAATTTGACTGCACTGAAAATTGTATACGTTGTCTGAGTTTTCTTAACGACAGTTACTTTGTACACTCGACACGATTCCCGCATGCGAAAATCCGCCGGAAATCGAACCTGGATCACCTTGGACGCGAGTACGTTGGTCATTGAGCCTACCGCGGCAGCAGGACGTACATGATACTGTAGTACAAAGGTTTGTCAGAGCACTGAGTAAAACCTTACAAAGCATATGTTTGTAATTGATGTAACATAGGTGTTTGCACCAAATTCATATATTAGTCGAGACTATCTGCGATGGTCCAACATTATTTCTGAATAAATTTCACAATCGCAGTCTTGAATGTTCTGAAGAAATGAAGGGACTTTTAGCTATTTCTTGTAGCTAGATAGTGCACTGTTACCGCCTGTTTCATTCAAGGCGATGTTCTGACCAAGATGACTTTGATCTGACTATCAATTTTAGGTAATAGTGTTATCAGAGTTTTCTGCCGTTATTGTTTAGCACATAGCATACTTCCTCAGGAGCAGCTAGTGCCCTCAGAGTCATACGACATGCTGGCATATTTATATTCTCTACTTTCGCTGTTACTTTAAATATCTTACAATCCTTGCAACATTGCTGTGTACGATCCTTCAAGCATTTTTTAGAATATGACGACGATAATGATTTCGTTTAGTACTTGTACTTCTGCAGAGAACTAACCCAATTTGTGATCATGCGTGTGGAAAGATACTTACCCAGTGTAAGATAAAAGAGTAATTATGATAGTTATTTGCACGTCTTGTTACTATTCAATTAACTCTGTCTATATCAGCAAGCCTATACACACACAAATAACAGCTCTTGGCCCTATGTACATTCTTGTGCACACATATATGCAAGTACATACATGAATACAATAAAGGCTACATAATGTAGAACGCATATATATATATATATATATATACGTTCGTACGTACATTCGACATATGAACGTATCGTGTATGTGTATACGTACACATACGACATAAATACGATATACAAATGTACCTACTTACGTACAAACACACATACGTAGAAACAACATACATTTCTACATACGTATGTACGTCCATACATACGTACGTAAATATGTACACTCATTCGCAAGTAAAGTGTGCAGTGTGGGCGGATGTAGGGAAAGAGTTGGCAACACAATCTTCAGCGAGTATTGTCGGAGCTACGACAGAGCAGGGCTGCTGTCAATGATGGATGGTCTCGTATTTTTCCTAGTTCCATGGTTGGTTCTTACAGACGGCGAAGGTAGGGATATGGCTGGAAACTGTGGAAAGGCACGCAGATTGTCACTGGTGGAACTGATGTGAATGTAACACAGAGCTAGAAAAATCAAATAATGTTAAAATGTAAATATCGATTTTAACACAATTTAATTGTGACCTTTACACCAATTTACGAAATTGAAATATTTTACGTTGTTCATAAGTGAATAAAAACGAGGCAATATAACTATAAAGAGTCCAGAGAAAATTATTATTTTCGAGCAAGTAGCTAAGGTCCCATAACTCGTGAATTTCTTACAGTTTGGGCTTTTATATTTTATTTAATTAGCATTGAATCATTTCAAACCTGACGTTAACTGAAAGAGAATAATTTTATCAATAACTATAATAATTTTACGCGGTAATATCTTATGAAAAAGTTATTCACGCCCCTAATTCGCTTTACGAAAGAATTGAAAGCTCCTGTTGAAATTACTTTTTCATAAGTTATCACCACGCAAAATGAACAAACTCCTTTCTAAGACATCGTGTATAGACAACTTCACGAATTGAGCTGCTAGGAATAGAAATTTTCAAGCTACACGTCTATCATCCCGCACACCATGAATCATAGTAAAACTTTCGAAACTGCGAGTGTTAAGTGGGCGGCTCGCTGAAAACTTTAATTGTCTTAATAATTTTTATATTTTTACGAGATATGGTTTGTTTTTTGCAAGTATTTATTGTGACTATTTTTTTTGTACGAAAATGTTTTAGTTTTCATAGTTTATGCACAGTAGCTTATTAAAGTCAAAATTTGTATAAAACGGTTTTATCTAATAAATGAAAACCAACTTACTTACCAAAATGAAAAAATTCACATTGAAGAACATTGTCACAAGTTACGAAAACACAAGTTTACAAACCGCGTTGATTTTTTTTGTGTTTTAAAAAATAATTAATTTGAAATAGAAAGTTGCTATTTTTTAATACTTAAAAAATACAAAAAAAGTCAATGTAGTTTTTATACATGGTACTCTTCTCCAGTAGAAATTTATTTTTCATTTCGGTAAGTTTATTGGTTTTCCTTTCTTACATAAAACGTTTTATGCAAATTGGGATGTAAACATGCTCTTATTTAAAAGTATCGTAGCTAAAAAAAATTGTATTAAAGTAAAAATAGTTGCAACGTATGTCTATAAAGCAAACCACCCCATGTATAAATAGAAAAAATTAAAAATATATGTAAATATTTTTTTTAGGGAACTCCTCCATCAAAACTGGTACGATGTTGCAACCGTGCATGTGAGCACCACGTGAAAGCGTGTGTTTATGTAAAAACAGCGACTCCCCCTCCAACTATAGTTTCGCACTAAGGTCGTTGCCCGGAGGCAGTTCATCTGAGAGGTCGCGGCGACACGCGACTAATACGGTGCTTCACCCCTGCCCGGAGATACGAACCACTGGCGCCATGTCATCGCCTATGAAGATTACAGCTGACCCCTGGGGACCGACAAATCATCCGCGGATGAGCAAATAAATTAAATAACAGCGGCGGCACGAATCTTGTCGCATGAAGCCATCCTCCGATGATTATTTACACTGTCATGTATCATGTTAAGGAGCGTTCCTACATAGCGGAGACCTTAACAAGCGGCCTACGGACACACACTTTGAGCGACTGCTGGGCGTGTTCTCGTCTGAGGGATGGAAACCAAGGGATGATATTAACTGGAGGGGAGTACCTCTGAGTGTAGAAGAGATAACGGGACAGAAATTACGAAAACACGCTTCGCTTTTAGTCGGCTTTCTCACAAAAAAAAAAGTTATTCAAGGGTTTTTATACAGGTATGTATTCACAAATGATACAGCTTGGTTACCAAAGTTTAAATTATTTGTTTAGTAGTATTGAATCATAAACAAATATAGTTATCTTACAACTTTTTGCGATATCATCATTTTTTTTCTAATCGTACTGAATGTTCAGTATCAAACCTTCGACTATAGTAACGACTTTTGTCTTTGTTTCATAATAGATTTTCTGTCGTACGTGTAATTTTCTTTGAGAAATTAGAATAAACATATCATCCTGAAATGGCGCTAATTTATTAACTAGGGACGCATGTGACACTTATTTTGATTACTTTTTCTTAATTCCTTCCTAATTGAAAATTTGGCAAGATTTAATTGAAAATATTTCAATAGGGACGTAGCTAATTACTTTACCTTTCATTACATAGGGCCTACACTGTATTCGAAAAATTATAGTGCAACTACGAAATACTTAAGCTATTTGAAAATTTTAAAATAAAAATTCTCTCTCATTAAATAATAAACAATAAACAACTCCCAGTACCGATTTCATCCTATAATACGCACCTAATGGTAAAATGTAATGTTTATATAAACCAACATTGCCGGTTATTGGCTGTATCCTATCCTTCTTTTATCAAATGAAAATGATTATTGTTAATAAAAGAGGTGACGCAGCCTCTTAAGACATTTGTAACGGGGCTGAAATAAATAAAGTTTACTAACCGAGAAAACATCTTAACGTGGACATAATAGACAAAGTGCAGAAATATTTGACTTACTGAGCAGAACATTTCTTAAAGCTCCGCATCAGTCGCATTATGGATTTTTAAAATATTCTTTCCCGTTTTTAAATTCTGAGAAGAAAAATGAGAAATTTGCTATTATAGCGTGAATGCTATTTACCACACACTACAGGTCAAGTAACAGTTTAACTTTTATCCAGTGTTTATGCTCCAATTAGTCCAGCAGACTTTTTATATTCTAAATTTGCTGTTCTGATTGTCGCTCAATAAGTATACGTTAAAAGTTCAACTGCGATGCTTGTGCTGTTGCAAAAGTTAAATAGAACTCACGTTTCAATAGAAAACTTCACACTTTTCTTCTCAGAATTTCATAAAACTGAAAAATAAAATAATCCAGTTTGGGACTGATGCGCAACCTTTAAAGGGAAAAATTTTAATAATAGGGTTTTACTGCATGTATTAATTTTCAACTCAATCCTGGAATTTCCCTCTCTCCCAGGTTATTTTCTTGTCATAACTTTTCTAATTTTTTTTCTGATACTTCAAACTGGAAAAAAGTGCAAAATAATTTCAGTTATGAAAATGATATATGCAATAGATAAAAGTAAGGAGTGTAGAGAGTAAATGTCGTTGAGAAACTTCACGCTGCAGTTCATATTATTTGCAGTGCGATATACCTAATTGTTAGTGACTTGAGAGTATTATTCATACATCAATTGTCTCGTACAGGCGCAGTACTGTCGTTATACGTAATGGATTGTAAACCATTCCCAAAGTTCTATATCTCTTATCTCATACGTATAAACAATGTCTATAGCTTTCCAGATACAACCGAGCGAGGTGGCGTGACGGTAACACGCTGGACTCGCATTCAGGAGGTCCTGAGTTCAATTCCCGGCTACGGCCATCCTGACTTCGCTTTTCCATGGTTTCCCGACGTCACTCCAGGCGAGTTCTGGGATAATTCCTTGTAAAAATTTGCATAACGAAAAGCTTTAAACGTTATTCATATATATGGTAAATATTTCAAAGGAAATAACGCCATTCTTGTAGATTTTAAACAATGAGTATTGTATTTATTTGGAATTTAAATGTTATTAAAACCAGTCTCACAAACTTGATATCATTACATACTACTATTTAAAAAAATTTTTAAACTTTTCATTCAAGTTTATTTACGTAGGTGTGCTATTGTGGATGGCATCACAAAACTTAACTATCAGGATATCGTTTATTATTAAAGAAAACTTATCACACATGGGGAATAATTGGATCGATTCAAAACAAATGTATGTTTCGACAGTTTATGATCGAAGTTTTAAATTCAGATTTGTTCATTTAAGAAAGTTCTATGCTATTCGGAAGGCAATTAAAAATGTCAAACAAAAAATTATACTTTCTGTCGAAACATAGAAAACATTTCATTAATTTCACCTCTCAGGTAGATATTTAATACTTATTTTAATTTGTAATAACAAATATTTCTTAAAAATGGTATGAGTGTCAACTTGACTGTAACAAGCTCGAGCTTCAAAACGTTTTGCAGATAAAACTGCTTTGTTGATTTGTTGTGCGTACACCCGGGGAGGTAAGTGTCAAAAAATTTTCCCAAATTTCTGAAAAAGAGAAAAAAGGGGGGGGGGGATTTGGTGAATTGTGCATGCGACTACAAATGTTCCAGTCAAGGGGCAGAAGGCAAAACGAGGTTATCCAAAAAGTTTAATGTGCACAGCAAAACATGCCGGAACAGCTAGTATGTTGTTGTAATATGTGTCTTACATTCATGTACCTTTTAAATTGATAAAAATACATTCTCTGTTATTGCCGAATTCCTTTACAGTTATGTACCATTAACGTTGATATTTTTAATGACTTACTAAAAAAAAGTTGTAACAGCATTTTTCTGCAATAGTAATGTATAAGCGTCTTGCTTTTTATCGGCATAGAAGCAAAAAACCGAACTGCTCTGGTCTAGCTCGTGACGTCAAACAGAAGAGGCGTGTGGTCGAGAGAGCATTCGTTGTTATTTTTAACTACGAGGAATTTCGCACTCACCTCTTGAACAGCGAATGTTCTATACATAGGCAGTGTTTGATTAGACCAATCAGCTATTTTGTTGTTTGATTTCCATATGCTTGTGTACGTACCGCAGTAAGTAGCTCATTAGTTGTGACGAAATGGCGATAAGATCATTAGTAAAATATCGATGTGGAAAAAATCACGTACTTAACTTACAGGTAGAGACGGGAAAAATTCGCGGGTACACAGACCTCTAGGGTAGCCTTAAACAATATATGTAAACACAAGAGGACAGCAGCTGTTCATTGGCTGGTTGCTGACATAGTAAAATGGGCCTGCATTAGTAACGTGGTTCTCATTGTCTCAGCGACTCCAAGGCGGTGTCAAATAAGCCAGCTGCATATTGTGAAAGTGGCACAAACGTACAATTTCTGGAAGTCTAGTTTTGCCTAAAGGAAAACGCGAATTTTTCACGTCCCTATTGATGGATCGCGGGACGCGCATAGATGACACATGATAGACTGAGAATATTACAAATGAAGAATCACTGAATGACGTTGCTTGTGTATATACGAGGGTTACTGAGATATGAGTTTGGCCGCTCCACATGGTTGGTGGAAGGGGGTAAACACTACGTGTCGATTTACGAGTATCGATTAATGAGCATACTGTAATCACAACAAGAGGTTTCAGGAGACAAGGTTAAATAGGCAGGAGGCATCATTCATTACAGAGGCTATCGGCTAGCTGGTTGTCGAAAGTTTTCTCCGGGTTCTTCTGTTTTCCTACCCCAATTCGCATTACGAATCTTTTCATTCACAGGTGTTATCTCGTTTATAACCCTACTTTTCCATGTAAAAATTGGTATATAAGTTCACGTTACTGTTTGCATGAGCGCGCATGTTTTCTATAATAACTTTTGAACTTTTTGCATCATTTGCATCGCATTTAGTTTGAATACCTCACATTTGGTACTTAATTTTTTGGTGAATATTTAAAAAATGTGCAACCATTAAAAAACTTAAATTCATTTGCTATATTTCAGTAATTGTTCATCCGATTTGAATGCAAATTGGTACAATGACAGCAATTATTGTTCGCGTTACAATCACAGTTCTGTAACTTCAAATGTCTCCCATTTCGAAAAATAGCAACATCTTAAATTTTGAGGTTTTTCTTGCAATAACTTAAGAACCTTTTCTATGAATTTCATCTAAATATATGTGTGGGAAGTAGTATATAATAAAAGTAAATCATTATATAGAAAAAAATCTGTTACGTCTATCATTTTGAAAAATAATAGTATAGTAATAATTTTAATGCCATGCACCTCAAGAGATGTTTATCTAGTTTGAACGAAAATTGGTACAGAGTCAGTTATTAGTAAAAACATTGCATGCTGGGTAACTTAACCTCAACTGGAAAATTAACACTACATAATGTTTGAGTTTATTGTCCTTAAAACTTAGGAGCCGTTCTGATGTTTACCAAAATTTTTGTTTTGTTAGATTATGAAAAAAGTTATGTATTATTGTAACGTAACCTCTTACTTCTACTACTTTAAATAACAAGGGTAGTAGTAGTTTTAGAATATTTTACTTCTCAAAATCCGTTTATCTGATTAAAATAAATTAGAAACATTTGTCCGACTCTCCTATATTTGTGTGTATTAATTTTATTTTTGTAAACAAAAAAGTAACATCGAACTACATAATCAGAACAATGCATAGTGCGTAACATAACCGCAAACGTGAACCGTTTTTTAATATAGCACCATTACATATTTTAAAATATATCTTTAATAAATTAAGAATAGTTTATGCGATTTTTATGTAAATTGGTCTTTCGGCAATAATCAACAAGAATATACATGATTACAGATTTGAACTTGACGTGTAACATTGTCCTAGCTGATTTAGAATTTGTCAGATGAATAAACACCAAAATCAGTTCGGTAATTATGTATTTCAAAGTCAAATATACCGTGCTGCATACTATCAAGCCTCCTTTACAGGCATTGTTGTTTACAATTATTGTGTTACGGACAATTATTCAAAATATTAGAAATTATATCATGTTAGTGGTAATCTTAATAAATGTATGATTATCAGAATTGTAAATGCGTATTTATATAGGCTACTATTTTTAATATAGCACAACTATAGGATACCTTTAGTGCATCATAACTCAAGAGCATTACAGGAATATTTATGAGTTCAACAATTCTTTTGACTTACAGCCTAGTGTTGACACACACTTTATGTTACATGAAGGCACTTGAAGGAAGTAGGCTTTTTAATTTTACTTAAACTTCTTGTTACTTCGAGCGAGAACTACAAAAGTCACTTATAAATTAGGTCACGAAATATTTTTTTTTTTTTGTAAATAAAAGTGTAAGAAACTAATTTCATGCCATTTCTGTAACATTTTATGTAGCTCTATGGCCGGGTAGTTAGTTACAAACTTCTTTAAAGTGTATACAGCATACACAATATTTACAAGAAAGATAATCTGTATTTCATTTACAATGGTATTTACATCCACTTTGATATCATCTGAAAATATAACAGCACAGTTTGTAGTTGTATGGCATATAATAACAACCTTGATTTTTCACAGCCCAAACTACATACTCTATATCTATGCTTTCAAATAACACAGTTTATGAAAATGTCGAAGAACAGATTTTCGCACTTTCTTTACAGTGCTCAGAATAAAATTAAGCAAATAAGCACTGTCAAATATAAATAACATCAGCAATACGTACCTATAGTAACGCGATGTTTTGTTAATTACTTATCTTTAATATAAACATTGTCATTGCATACTAAAAGAAAATTATCAGCATAACCAATAAGCCTGCTTTCCTTAACGTGCATGTAAATGAACCCTAAACGTTTAAACCGTTTACGTGCATCTATAAATTTTAAACACGAATGTATTAATTTATTCTCATGCTCTCTTGAGGAGCAACAATAATAAAGAAGAGTTAGATAGTAAAGTGAATAAATGCTACATTTGCTTTTTATCAGCCCTGTAGTTCTTGACATTGCAAATTATGCATTAATGTCATGAAGTTTTAAAATAGGGAGTTAAGTATTACTAAACGCAATATGAACAAAAAATTTTAATAACTAACAGCACCTTAATTGAAGCTAAATGTACACAGAATCAGAAATTTTTAAAAAATTACCCTCAGATATTTTACGTGATCAATAAAAATTCGAAGGATAACAGTTCTTTAAAAAATATGATATAAACAAAATTCATAGAACTGATTACTACGTATCGTGCTAAGTTTGATAGAATTTTAAAAAATTATTATTCCACTATCTCGTGCTATCAAAATATCCTTAAATTTTCACCAGTATGAAGACGGCATAGACTAAATACACAAATCTCAAGTTAACTGAGTACAATATTAGTATTGAGTTTGATGAAATTCTGAAAAATGATTTCTTAGATACCTCGTGTGATCACATGTTCACATGGCGTACATTTAGAAAATACGAACACGGCATGAACAAAATCTTAAAAACCAAGTCACCTTGTAAGTTAGGGCTATGTGTACTGAGTATGAAGTACTTATGTAAATGGTTCCTTAGATATCTCATGAATCAAAATACGCCAAACAGCCTCCATTCTATATGTGTAACAGTTTCAATGAAAGTCTGAAATATGATTCTGAAAATATGAACACGAAATAAAATACATAAAAGTCGAAGCATATTACTGATATATAAGTTCTTATTAATTTTCATCTTAATTTTACATAGCGAAAGAAAGGCATGCTCCTTTACTTACATTTAACCATGAAATTACTAGTAAAAATTTCAAATGCCTAATAACTTAATGAATAGGTACGTGTGCCAAGTTTGATCAAATTAGAAAGAATATTTTAGCTATGCCATATTATGCTTAAATTATGAACATGGCCGTCGTTTTGGAAATATTAACACAGAAACACGAAATACACAAACGTCAAGCCAGCGTAGTATGCAGAATGTGTGCATCGAATTTGGTTAAATTCTGAAACAATGCACTTTTTTTGTTTGTCATAATTTATAACGCAAAAAATAAGAAAATAACCAACATTATAAAATTTTGAATACAGGCTTAACGAAGTTCATACCAGTTAAGTTAGCTTAGTTTGTAGTAATATATTTGCTAAGTTTTATGAAATCCGGAAAAATAGTTTCTCAGATATGTCATATAGTGCTAAACATATAAAAATATCCACTGTTTTGAAAATATGAACAAAATTCAAGTCAGCTAACTAAGCAGTATTTGTGTACTAAGTTTTATAAAACTAGGAAAAATATTTCCTTACATATGTCATATTATGTTAAAATATAAACATGACCGCGGTTTTGAAAATATAAATAAAGTATGACCGAATTACTCAAAAGTCAAAACAGCTTAGTATGTAATATGTATGTACCAAGTGTAATGCAATTCGGAAAAATACTTCCTTAAATACTTCATATAGTAGAAGTACAAAAATTTCCGTTATTTTCAAACTAAATACATGAAATGAACTAATCACATAATAGTCAAGTCACCTTACTAGGTGCTCAACGTGTTCCTATTTCAATGCAATTCTAAAGTACGGCTTCTTGCATATCAAGTGTAATCGAAAAATTTTAAAATTTTCAACAATTTTGAAAATATGAAAACAGCACAGACGACGTTAAGTCAGGTTACTAAGTACTGTATGTGTAACTATTTTGATGAAATTCTGTCAACGGGTTCAAAAATATGAACACACATGCGGACACATACACACGTTCACACAGATATAATTGTGGTCCCAAATGCCTATTTTTTCCCTTCGGAAAGTAGGCTCAAACTCACATTTGAAATGTTTGTTCCCAAGCATTGCCGTTTGTTTCTTTATATCTACAAGCACAGCGCGATGGGGTATCCTTCGCATATCGGAACTGCGTGGCGTGGTCACGACCTTGCAGCAACAAGTGGCAATGCCGCGTCCATCTGCTATGTACCTCCCTCTCCCGTCTTCCGCTTCACCGTCACGAGCAAAAACACTTTCGCACTCACATAAACTGCTTCAAACAATTTCAAGTATAGCGTTCTTGTTTTGAAATATATGTCAGGGCCACATCGGACTTTTTTTTTTCTGTGTATACCGGATCTTTATAAACCGTCTTAATTTCGATATAATATGTTGCCAGGAATTTATGACGGCTTACATTTTACAACTAACGAAATAGTGCGTTTCAAATTTTAATAAATCAGGATTTGAATGGTTTAGACAGCTAGAGCCATTTAATGTCTAACAAAAAATGTTTGGTTGACTGTACTGCGACAAAAAATTACGGAGATGTATACGTCCGAATTTAACCCTCATGCATGCGGATGCTCGAAAAAATCGACATTTTGTTAACCTGTACATTATGCTAAATAGAGTGGCCACTTTAGTTACCTCATTCGCGTTAAACCTTGTCTTTGAGAGCAACACTGGTAACTGCAACTGATTTCGTAAAGCATTTGTGGAATTTCCAAGTCCACACACACCTTTAGAACGTCCACTGCAAACATGTACTTCTGTCATATCATAATTTATGGGGGAAAGAATTAACACAATAGCGCTATTAAATGACTTCAGGTTCTTATATTACTTATTTTACCTATCAGTAGTTGCATAATCTGAATCAATATTTTGCAACGAAATTTTTCATTTTTGTGATGGAATTATTTAATATTAATTTTCCGTTATACACGTTAAAATAATTTAAAATCTTGTTCTACATACTCCAAAATGTTACTTATATTCAGTTCCTTAATTACCCTAAGAAAAAATTACATTAAGGTTAATACTTTTATGTTTGTAGTTGCCGTAGGGAAATTTACTTTAGGTGCCTTAATTACAAATAATATCATTTCTATAAACGCAAAATACTCATTATGCAATCTAAATTATCTTGATAAATGAAATGCCCATTGGATTATAATTTTGAAAATGCAATGCACAGCACGCACCAACCCGCTTAAGGTTTTTCCCGCCTGAACAATTTAATTTGTTGTACGGAACAGAAAATGAAATGGCTAGTTATTTGAAGATATCCTTTTGCCTGCACACTGCATTGCGCTGTAGTCCGAAATTCCACCGAGAGATCGCGTCGAATACCCTGTTTAGTAGACGTTCACATTGTTTATTGTCATATGGACAGTAGTTATTTTTATGTTAACTGTTAGGTTTAACATCTTCTAGCCCTAAATAACTTCCTAACCATAATGAGGTCAAGTTTTTTTTTTTAATTTTTAAGTATTAAGATTTCCTCGTTTCCTTTGAAACGTGGAGGTAATTTGAAGTCTATAAATGTGAGGGTTATTTATACATTTTTCTTCCTAGCCTGATAACCTTTATTCATTTCAGCCGATTTTAATTTTTCTGCTTCTTATTTAATTCAAAGATCCTAAGTTATTGTTAAAATGTATATACTGTGTCAAACTGAAAGTTAACCGGTGAGGTTAAAATAGCAATATTTTTAAAATAAAACCACAGACAAGACTGTCTATAGCATATCTGCCTGCTGAGGTGTGCAGATCTCCGGCCAATACGAGTTTGTTTGAAAACTACTCAGCTCTCTTAACTGACGTGTAATTAGGAACAGCGTTTAAAGAACATTTCACACGCGTATAACCGTTTCAGGTCCTTCATTTATTTTTAAGGCCATGATCTTCCATTTATTTCAAACAATTACAAATAACTGGAATATTTTTTTTAACCAAATGCTTTGAAAATTTTTGAGACTGTGTACAGTTATGCGATACACAATTTTGCAGAGCGTTTTTAAAACTAATGTACCGTTTGCTAGGAAAAATGATTTTGCTTCATTTTGGCTTCTTTTTACAACAAAGTATGTGATATTTCAGGGGCAAATATCTAAAAATCCTTTTGGTGTATTGCAACAAAAAATTCCAGACAACAAACGATGATACATAAGTGTCAAAGCCGTAAGAATTAATTGTTGATATACGTATTAATTTGAGTAAAAAAATAATTTTGAAACCACTGCAAAACTGAAGAGCGAGGCCTTAAAACTTATATTTATGCTGCCGAAATCAGCGAAATTGAGGGAGTTTTTGCGGATATTTATTAAATACTAGCAGTCCCCCGCGGTTTTATTCGTAACTGATAATATTTACTTTAATTGAAAAGCCTCTTTGTACACAAGATTGGTACTTCAGTCATCAAGTGTTAGAATGTCCAAGCGGCTAGTTGAACTAATTCTGCAGAAGGATAAGTAGCTATAGCTGTCCATGCGAAAATCAGTCTTAAGTTTGTCCCTGCCACTAACAGCGACTTCGCCTGGGCCTTATTTATAAAACTGCCAATTTGACGTTCTATGGTAGTTACAGACATCTAAGGTAAGAGGT